>CM034354.1:79803802-79814664 GCA_019925275.1 Mytilus edulis | reverse complement strand
AAACATATAAATGAAACAGCTGAAATGAAAAAATTTCTAGAAGAAGTAGTTAAAGGCAAACTGTTACCATTTTTGTATTTCCCCACAAAATCTTAAACATTCCATTTAGCATACAGTATGCAGAATTATCAGATGATTTGGTAAAAAAAACATGTTCAGGAATAGATACACTCATTCGTGAGAATTCTATGCAGCAAACTCGTGACAAGACCATTTCACAGATCATTTGCTCAATCAACTAGGATAGAATGCGTCGGGACGTTTAATTCCCGTAATATGTCGAGCATTCACCAGGTACATCAGTATGTCAGCAGATTACGACAAATGTATAGTGTCATTTGGCGTTGTTCTATCGATAGGTGACAACGATATCGATTCAACATATTTTGACGAAACTGGCTACATGACACTGTTTAAACGCATTCTTGAAAAGTTCAATGAAGCAGGTGTAAAACGAAGTGTTACCTGCAACATCCTGCCGAGAAAAGTCTCAAACATAACATCAACGGAATCCTATAACCAAAGACGAGATCTGATTAATAACCGCCTTCATATACGAATTTGCGCTGTGGATTACGACTGAAGACCTGTTCTGGCGTGATGGAATCCATTTTACAGACTTTGGTATGGCAAATATTACTTTGCCATGAAAGTAGCTATTTTAAAAACCAGGGCCATTAGTCCACAAGCAGGATACCTGGCAGAGTCGGAAAATAGTCTGCCTGATTACAAAACTATCCTATTGACGGCCACACCGGGAATATTCAAAATTCCATCATCTAAACTATATTCTGGTATCAGTGTTTGGCAAAGAAAAAGAAGCTTATTCCGAATAACGAACATGTGATAATAGTCGATACAATCGGGTTGTTTAATTTTTGATACATAATTGCTTAGTTATATGTAAATTGTATTGCTCATTGAAAAAGATCTTGTAAAGCTCGAATATATCAATCAACATGCATGACTTGAAAAATAATATTAACAAACTCAAACCTTTGTATAGGCATATGAAAAAAATAATAATTTAGGAATACACAACCACAGGTTCTGAAGTATAAGGAATAAAACCACTAATTAATTGTCCCATTGATTTCTATGTTAAATTCCTTGATTTCAAGCTTTCATAGCTCTTTCGTTTTAAGTTCAAATAAGGTGACACTCATTCCATGTCAAAACATTACCTTCTGGTTACCCATGCTGGAAAAATCATCATACCTTTAATTGCATACAAGGACACACTGGTTCCCTGAAGTTCGAAAGTACTAAAACAGGTACTTCAGATCTGGGAATCAGGCTATAATGGCCCTCATGTTTCAATTTCATACAACTTTTTTTATTATTTAATATAATCATTCAACAAAGGTTCTACAATGATTCACAACTAAAAAGGTTTAAAGTGTATTGTTCTCTTGTTTTTTCCTCACTGTATACCTTAACTAATCTAACTAGCCAATAAATTTCTAAAGGTATTTCATTTAAATTTGAATTAAATTTAGAAATTTTGGTTAAAAAATGTTGAATTTGAAGAATGTATGCCAATTCTATTGCTAATCAACTAATTTTGTTTAAATAAAAAGTTGTTAAATAGAAAGAATAATTTATCTTGAGATTAGAATACCATATGTCACTTTAAATCCAATTAATAATCAGCTCTCAGGATGTATTTGCCTCAGCAGGTATAAATTCTAAACAATGTATCAGAACAGAGGTAGGGGTCTAATCTTAGGCTATAATTGATAAAAAATAAAATATTGTACATATTCTAATGATTTTTATTGGATAATAATAGTTTGACTCTAATTTGACAAGCAGAAGAAGTCGGTTCAAGCAGTTTTAAGGGGACAAATGACTCGCAAAAGAAGTAAGTTGTCAAAAACTCATGGTTTCAAAAAGGGTTATGTCCCTTGGAATAAAGGTAAAAAACTTGAATTCATTGAAATATCTAAGAAAAATCAGTTTTATCGGCATCCTCAAAGTGTCTTTGATCGTAGAGTAAGACAAAGTTCAAATGGTGTATTGACAATTGATTGATTGATTGATTGTTGGTTGCTTAACGTCCAGTGGCAAATATTTCATGCATATTCAGGACGAGAACAAGTTCACAATAATTACAATAGGTTTGTTGATACAATAGAGGCCATCTGGGATGATGGTCGGGGAAATTTGAACTGCCACTGGAAAATGAGGGTATGTTGGATAGGGACAGAAATTTTGCCTTGCAACAGGCCACCTACGGACCCCTCAAAGAGTTGTTGCAAGGGTTCTTAACGTGCAATGAGCGTGGCACACTCTTTACACGAGGCATCGGATTTAACGTCCCCTTCGGACGGACGTGACTGCGAACTTGATACATCCCGCACAGCCAAACGGACGCCCCACTTCAGCAAGCGTTTTACTGCCGGTCGGGAGAAGACCAAGTGACCATATTTCTATACCCCAGTCACCCTTAGGGGTATTGACAATTGAAAATGTTGATGGAACTCCTGTCGAACAGGTCATCCTTCGACCAAAGCCTCAAAATCTTGATGTAGTTCACAAATTCCTTCAGGCTGCTAATAACTCTTCTGTTGCTTGTCCAAATAAAGTGTATGCTCCTAAACATGTACAATCACTCTTCAATATTCTGAAAGAAGAAAACATACACTTTATAACTCAGATTGTGATGGTGACTTAAATTTTGATGTAGAAAATGAAAAACAGTGGGGTTGTGTTTGGCGTGAAAGAATAAACGCGAAGAATGTGATTTTATTAGCCAATATTACAGATTGTATGATATTGTTGAAACTAACAAAAGAGGTCCAAAGTCAGCAAAGCTGAATATTCAGATTCAGTGTGGTCTGATAACTTCCCCAATCTCAAATAAAAACTTTAGAGACATTCTTATGATTTCTAATATGAGTCCACCTTCCTCATCTGGCATGCAAAAGACTGCAAACAAAGTTGCAACAGAGGTAGAGGAATTAAAGCAAGTATGCAAGACATTAGAAGAAATTTGGTTGAGGAAAATAAACTATGTGGTTTATCTAATGAAAAACTTGTACGGGTTGAATCTGACTGTCGATACAACAGCTCTCTCATAAATAGTGGCACTACACCATTTCAAGCTGGTACCCAGGTTGTGTGCACTATGTCGGAAAATAATAATTCGGCCAAACAAATTGTGTCATTGTTCACGGGTAATAAACTGTAGTGTTGCTACTAGGTTGAGAGGGAAGGGTATTGAAATTATATGTTCAAATCATGGCGGTGTGTGCACAGCAAATATAGCTGAAGATGCCCCCATTGGAAATGAGTCAGTGTACAGTAGTTCTTGTGCCAGGGAGATCAGTGATTTTTTTAAAAATCTCCCATATAACAACTGATGGTGATAGTAAATCATGTCAAGGTGTAAAACAAGTTCACGGTATCAATGTTGAAGCACTTCGCGATGTTCGACATTTATCAGCAACTATGAAAAGGGCTATTACAAGGTGCACATTTAGTTCTGGTCTTTTTTTGGTGCAAAGAAGGCCAATCTCAAAAATATATTTGCACTTGATATTAAAGCAAGATGTGTTGCAGAATTAAATCAAAATTTTAAAGTGCATCAGGGTGAACAAGTTAAGCAGCACATGCCTGAAGTAATTAAGACTAGTAATGTGTTACAAGGGTTATTGTGGAGCCTCTTGTAATGTTAACTCATATGTGTGTGCTGACTTGCCTTCAAATTATTGGATAAGGGATTTTATTCCAAACGGAAGCACATGTACAATGACATGTGATGATGAAGTTAAAGTTGAAAACTGTATAAAAATTTTACTTGGTCCCAATAGTTTAAATATTGTACGGTTTCTTAAGTCAGGAAGATGGCCATTGTTATATTATTGTTCGTTTCTGTGTGTGTTGCATTTTAACGTTGAGTCGTTTGTGTTTTCTCTTATTTTTGAGAAATTGAGATAAGACGTGGCACGGTACTTGTCTATCCCAAATTCATGTATTTGGTTTTCATGTTATATTTGTTATTCTCGTGGTGTTTTGTGTGATGCTTGGTCCGTTTCTGTGTGTGTTACGTATCGGTGTTATGTCGTTGTTCTCCTCTTATATTTAATGCGTTTCCCTCGGTTTTAGTTTGTTACCCCGATTTTGTTTTTTGTCCATGGATTTATGAGTTTTGAACAGCGGTATACTACTGTTGCCTTTATTTCTTACTTCGACACAAAAAAAGTGAAAAATTCAATCGTGCACTAAGTCGGTGCAATCCTAAGAATGTAACTTTTTCACGAAATATCCCTGGTCGTGCACATGCTGCAGTTCACATGGGAATTCATAGATTTGCAAATTCTCTTCTTCTGCTCACTGCAGAGCTTGGTGTTAAAATCACTGCACAGAAAGTACTCATGAAACTGAAACAGAGATAGAAATGAATTATACATGTACAAATATCGTCGGAGTCAAGTTGGAAAGTTGAAACGTGCAATCAGTCGAAACAGAAAGTTTCGTTTACATGCGGGAATTTCTCGCTACATTGAAGACCTGTTGGTGACCCTCTGCTGTTGTTTTTTATTTGGGCGGGTTGTTGTCTCTTTGACACATTCCCCATTTCCATTCTCATTTTATTCAATACATTATTCGCAGCCTGTATTTTATCGCAAAGGTATGGCTGATCCAAATTATGACAAAAAAGTGTACGAAGAAAAAAGTGTTGCCCATGAGAAGTCATATCCCAAGCGACAACCCAGAAAGCATTAGTTTTCATCATATCCTGCTCGATTGTATATAATTACTTGTAAATATTGAATATTTTGTTTACGGATTGTTAATTTTACTTTTATTTCTACCTTTTCAGATTTTATAACATGCAGTCTTTGTATGGTTCATGTTCTTTACAGCGCAGGGGATAAATTCCCATGCAAACTTGTCGGTCCATGTTCACATGATGTGGTTCATATGATAGATGCCGAGGGTTCACATAATGGGGTTAGTGACATAAATGTGACACACCCATCAATTGTTCTGACAGTTCAAAATTATTATTGAAGACCATGTATGAAAATCTATGGCCAAGGACAGTTTTTTTGGTTGAATATTTTTGCCCCTTCCCTCCCAGATCACAGGTCCAGCAGTTGTGCGGACCATGAACTGTAATACTATTTACATTATCATTCACAGGAGATGGGGATTTCTGCATGGGAAGACTAGTAGACAAGTCGGCAGTCAAATAAGAATTAACCAATGCACGAATTTACATTCAATAACAGACAATGTGTAATGCATTTTTTATTATATTTAATTCAACTGTTTGATTTAATTATTACTTTTACACTCCAGATTGAACTTAATAAAGAATTAAAACTTTGTAGACATTGTTTATTCTTTCAGCATATATACTTCTCAACTGATACCAAACACACTTTTCACAATTGGTGGAAAATCAAACGATCCCACAAAGCTCATTATAAACAGATGCCAAAAGGAGGAAACAGGACTAGTGCATAGCTCATCAATTATCATAAAACAAGGTCAAACCAAGAAGTTAATACCAATAGTCTACAAGATGAAGAGTACCACGCTGAACTTATAGAACTAGCTCAAGGTCTTGAAGTCATACGAAAACCCATTCAAGAGACAATGGCGAAAAGACAACAAATAAATTGACAATAGTTCAGCGACGGGAAGACATAGGTTCCTGTTATTTGGTGGTCACTCTTCGAAAGCCGGCAAAAATTAACGGAACAAAAGGTAATTGACCACGTGCCATTCTTCTTAACTGGACAGGCAGGGTTGTGGTTTCACACATTGACGCCAGACTCCAGAGCAAGTTTGGACAACATTAAGGCAGCCTTCCTTCAAAGGTTTACCGACCAAACTATAATTCGCCTAAAACATTTGAAGAATTAAGAGAAGCTGTAAACCTTGCAACTTCAGTAGCATAATGCTCAATACCAGCGTCAAGAAGTGAAAATACATTATGCGAACTGTGCTCCTCTCTCATGACGTCGATGAAATCAGCCATTAAGGAAGAAGTAAATGCACTAGGACAATTCCAACAAAACAGACAAGGGGACAACGAAATTAACAAACGTAATGTCGTGGGTGTGGTATGTTTTGTAGAGATAGAAGGAAATGCACAGCTTTAAATGTAAAAAGTGATAATTGTGGTATTTGGCGCATTTGGCGCCACTTTGCTTCTGTGTGCGAACAACCTATCAGACAACAATTTACATCCGGTAGAAAGGATTAGGGGCCTACTCAAATCAACATGGGTAGGCAAGACAGACAAATCTACTCACCACTGCACAACACATCTCCAAAACAAACAGTTGATGTAATAAGTACACTTGATAGGAACGCGATCACAGTAAACATACAAAACCACAGTAACAATTGCTTGGTCGACACTGGAGCAACAATCAGTTGCTGTTCTGTAACATTGTTAAAACATTTACATATAAACGACATATACATCGAAAAATCCAACATACATGACTGTGTAGGAGTTGGTGTAAATTACATACTATTATTGGTTTTGTCGAACTTTCTATCGTTATTGGCAATCTTGTTTTTCTGCAGAAATTTCATATTTTTTCAAGGTTAAACCAGCATTTGATTTTAGTTTTGGACTTTGTGCAGAAGAACAAGGTCAGTATTGATTCAAATAAACAAACACTTTACATACCAGATAACGTGAATGAAACCAAATACACTCTATTGACTGAAATGCGGGTCTTGTTAGGACGGTAGAATCCACAACAATACCACCACTATACCATGGTGACGACATACCGGTCAGAATATCTAACTTGAAAGAAGGTGAAACAATACACTGCCACAGTACCAACTAGCTAGACCAAAAACCATTACAGAAATTCATCAAAACAACAAATCAATGATGCGTATCATGAATCCTACTGAAAATTCAGCCAGCAAATACTATTATTGCTTCTGCAAGCTCAATACAGCCAGAATCTGTACACTGTTTGGATCCAAAATGACACAGACAAGAATCGCCAATCCAATAACACGAACGAACAAAGCCACACTCATTTGTACACACACGCTATTGATACAGGAAATGCATTACCTATTCGTTAGCTATTTTATAGACAGGTACTCCCAAGAAATGAACAAACAGATAGATGAGATGCTGCACCATGGTATTATCAAAGAATCTAACAGTAATTGGGCATCACCAGTGGTAATGTGCAAGAAGAAGGGCAGACAGCTACGCTTTTGTTAGTGATTATCGCTTCCTAAACAATGTATCTCGACCAAAGTTAACGCAGATAATGTAACACAATTGTGTTACATAACAATAATTATCAAGGTGTAATCATATATAACATAACCGAAATAACTACATTTACCCATTATACACTTAATAACAATGATAACGAATATTATAGACATATACCCTGCAGCCAATAAATGACAATGTCCACTGTTAAATAATATGTATCTTTCAAATGGTTAATTGCATTGTTCGACAATTAACCTCAGACTAGTATTATTCTACATCAAGACTACTACGTAACCTGCCAACAGCTATGGGCCATTGTTTATGGCCCACTGGACTATATAAGATCCCTCAATGGACTTCAAGGTCATAATTCGATTACACCAGAATTCGTCAGATCTCGTCCAGTGTCTCAGTGAAAAACATTATTCGAACTTTTTGAACTATCTTTGAAAACTTGTAAATTAAGTAATAAATTCTAATTGCCAAGTTTTGTTTAGTTATTGACTATATTACATAAGTCAAATTGGTGCCGTGACCAGGACCAGCCAGGGATTCTTACCAGGGAACAACGTAAGTTGCAAATACCATAGCTTTCATTCATTTTAATGGATAACCAAGATGCTTCTATTCTATGTCAGCACAAAAAGTAGAATTAGCTTTCAATGGTGTCGCCAATGAATTACATGGGTTAAGAGACTTATTTACTATTCAAGGCGATGTAGCCGCAGAATTAAAAGGGTTAAAATCAGCCATTTGTTATCAAAACGTAGTTCAAGGAATAACACCTTTTGTAGGTAATACGAAAGATTTTAAAGCCTGGATTAAGTCAATTGAAAAATATGCTTTACTTTTTAATGATAGGGATCGAATTAAGGAAATAGCTTTTCAAACATGTAAAGGGGCTTGTTCAGATTGCATACAAAGGTATTTAAGAGATCATCGGGAGACAACTTGAGAACAATTAAAAAAAGAATTAACTTCAAGGTTTTGAGAATTTACTGACCCTCAACATGCGTCAACTCTTCTGAGACAATTAAAACACAAAGGGGACGAGTCTGTCCAAATTTATGCAGAACATTTATTGAATTTGGCAAATGAGGCATACTCAGACTTAGATGAATATAATGAAGCTATAGAAAGGGAACTCGTAGGCATTTTTATAGATGGTTTAGCTCATTCTTATTTAAAAATGAAATTAATGAGAGAAAACCCAGCAAACCTTTCTTTGGCAGTTAAAAGTGCAATGACTGAACAAAATTTAATAAAAAGATTGACTTTAAGGACGGAAAGGGTAGACGAACCTAGGTATAAAACGATAAGACCAATGACATTAACTTGACCAAGACTGACAGAACCTTTGAACTCTCATGAACCAATGGAAATTGATCATTATCGTGATGCAAAACGTTGTTATTCTTGTAGTAAAGTTAGTCATGTATCACGTGATTGTCGTTCTGGGGGTAATTTGAGACAAATTAATGCCGCAGAAATGCAAACATTTCACGGAAACTCGGGTAGAAACAAGGAAATTAATTGTTATTCTTGTGGTAGGGTAGGACATATAGCACGAGATTGTCGTTCTAAGGGAACCTATAGACAAGTAAATGCTGTTGAAACGCAATAATATCAGGGGAATTCGGGAAGAAATAATGAGATAGTTTGTTATCAGTGTAATCAACGGGGATATATTAGGCCAAATTGCCCAAATAGAAAACCTAGGACTGTTAACATGGTAGAAAACTGGGGTGTATATCCGGAAAACTAAAGCGCTCTTGTCACGTTGAAGCCAGTGATAAGAGTACAATTAAAAATAAATTACCTACGTATTCTATAAATGTTGCAGGAGCTCCAAATTCAACTTTAATTAAAATTCAAAATCAAAGATATAGAGCTCTCGTAGATTCAGGCGTTAGTGTTTCTTTGATACACAAAATAATTTTTGAAACTTTGAGGGATAAACCAAAATTACTAAAGAAAACGGCTAATTTACAGTCCGTAAATGGGGGGTCTTTACATGTAGAAGGTTGTGCAAACTTTTAAAATAGGTAGTACAAAAGTTACTCAATTACTTTATGTTGTTAGAGACATGAACAGAAATATTATTTTAGGAAAAGATTGGTTAGTACAAAATGGAGTTAGGTTATATTTTGATTTAGGATGTTTGAGAATTAAAAAAAATTATGTTCCATTAGAACAAGACATTAATGTGGCTTCAATTGTAAGATTAACCGTAAATGCAGTATTAAAACCACAAACAATTATTGTTTGTCCCGTAGGCCTTAAGAACAATCCAAGTTTTGGAAGTACTAAATTGTTACAAATCTCACCTGTAGCTTGAGGGTATGGTAGTACAGAACCAGGCTTAATGATAAGTAATACGGTGGTTAATTTTAATAAAAATATGAAGTTTCCTGTGATGATTGTAAATAACACAAACAAATCAATTAGGTTAAAAAGGGGTTGTGTAGTAGGTAAGGCTTCTCATTTAGAAGAAATAAATTTAGTCAATGTGAATCAATCACAAGGAACTTCGGGACTCAAAAAGTTAGACGAGTCTGAAATAAGTGTACCGCAAGAATTTAAAAAGGATATACTTAGAATGATAAGGGACAATGAAGATGTTTTTGCAACTTCAGACAAAGATTTGGGGTGCACTGATACAGTACAAATGACTATTGATACCGGGGATCACTCACCTATCAGATTTAAACCTTATAGGGCCCCTCTCAATCAGAGAAAAATAATAGATAAGACCATTGAGGAACTATTAGAGGCTAATATCATTAGGAAATCTAGGTCGGCTTGGGCTGCGCCTATCATTATTGTTTCAAAAAAGGATAAAACCTCAAGGATGTGTGTAGATTATCGAAGCCTAAACGCAGCTAGTAAAATTTATTCCTTTCCGTTGCCTATGATTGATGACTTGCTTGCTTCAGTAGGTATAGCCAAAGTAATGACGTCGCTTGTTTTAAAGTCAGGATATTATCAGGTCAAGGTCAAAGAGTCGGATAAGGAAAAGACTGCTTTTGTATGTCACAAGGGATAATTTGAGTTCAATGTCTTACCATTTGGTCTAGCCTCAGGGCCCAGTTTATTTAGTGAATTAGTTACAGAAGTACTACAAGGGTAAGATCATTTTTCAACTGCTTACATTGATGATATTTTGATATTTTCCGAAACAGAGGAAGAACATTTAGGCACAATTCAACAAGTTTTTGATAGATTACGACAGCACAAACTGAAATTAAAATTGAAAAAATGTATATTTTTGCAAAATGAAACCAATTATTTAGGCTTTATAATAAGTAAAACTGGATTAAAACCAGATCCTGAAAAGGTTAAGGCCATTCAAGGCATAAAAGCTCCCTCGAATGTCAGGGAAGTAAGAGGATTAATAGGTTGAGTTATTATCGCAGATTTGTACCTTCATTTTCAAAAATTGCAGAGCCTATAGTTGCTTTAACTAGGAAAAACAAGGTTTTTAATTGGACCACAACTTGTCAGGAAGCTTTTGAAAAGTTAAGGGATGAACTAGTGAAAGTACCATTATTGGCATACCCAGATTTGAATAAACCATATGTGCTTTACACGGACGCTAGTGATAGTTGTGTAGGTGCTTGTTTAACGCAATTACAAAAGTCCA
>CM034354.1:79580765-79803702 GCA_019925275.1 Mytilus edulis | reverse complement strand
TGGTAGGCAGTTGGGGAAGGTGTTGGTGTAGTGCTGGAGAGGAGTAGGATAAAAGGGGACCCAGGTAAAGCTACCTGTATCTGGGGGGGTCGGGGGTTTTGGGGGTCGGATGGTGGTGTTACTCGTCTGATGAGGGAGGACTCCCGGTAAAAATCCATTTCCAGGGTTAAATGACTGAAAATGAAATAAAACATTTACTTAAATTAATTTTTAAATAAATCTTTTTTAACGGGTTTACAATTCCCTTTAAACCGTAAAATTTTAAACACGAGCTGGGATGTGTTTGGGCACACATGTTTGTTTCGGTACCCTTTTCCCCCACCCACTTTTTAAACCAAAGTACATGAAAAAAATTTTTTTTTGGGAAAATAAAAATTAAATAGAATACGGAAAACTTGACTAAAAGATTATATTTTTTTTTCTTTTTTTTGCTATTCATTTTTAAAGTAACATTAACTTACGGGGACTGAAAAGGGGAGTGTATGTGATATGCATTGTGGTTGCAAATTGAATTATGTTTTTTTGGTTGTGTGTTCTCGGAAAAAAAATCGTTGAAACACATCGATTGTGCTACTAAATTGTGTCTTCACACGAAGATAGTTGAATACTTTAAAAACAATACAGCATTGTAATTCAGTCACTGGGGTTTGGAATGTTTTTTTACTTCAATTTTTTATCCTTAAATTGAAACAGTGCAGTCACGGTGTGACCCTAGATGATTTGCTATTCTCTGTTTAAAGTAAAGTGTTTAAATTGATATTAATTTTTCTCTTGGGAAAGTAAAAAAATTTATAGTTTGACCTGACCAAAAGTATCGCCTAATAGTTTTTTATTTGATGTCCGTTGCTGTTTCCCTTGTTTTCTTTGTTCCGTTTTTCACTATTTTTTAAACACGTTTCGTCTTTTTTTTATCCCAAAAATTATCCTGTCAGTTACTGGCTTACCAGTATGAAGTTTAAATAAGAAAAATGTTGCATTGTCTGTTGTAAGATCTAAAACAACTCACGTTGGTTTTAGTGAAAATCTTTACTTTTGAAATGAAGGATTTTATAACATATGGTACATGATCTTATATGATAACTGTCAAATAGAAATGAGAATATGCCATTTTCTTATTCGTAATTAAAACAAAGAAACAAACAAGATACATAAAGAGAATGGTTGTGTTCACTAATAAGCGATCTAAGAGCTGTTTCATCTATTCAAATATTATCATTAGACATTAGACATTTTTTTTTTAGACATTAGACATTTTATTTCACTAAAGCCCCCACATGGGGTATGTTAGTACAACATTTTTAACAAACAATAAAAGTGTGAACATATTTACATTAGAACAACATGGTTAACAAAGGTGCAATAATAGTATAATTAATTAATGCAGATATTTGACAGGAAGTACAAATTATAGTAACATGATTAAGCACATGTATTAAAAGGTTTTAATAACACTTTTGCAAAATTTTGCTATTCCAGTAAGTGTAAATAAATCTGATGTATTCATCAATTCTTTAAATTTTAAAACATTTGGGTTATTACATATATTTAAAGGTAAAAATTTAGCTCTTACATTGTTGAAAAAGGTACATTTGAATAAGTAATGAAACTCATCACCAAGTTCATTAGCATTACAAAGATTACAATGTCTTTCAGTTCTATCAATTTTGGAATACTTAAAAGATCTTCATAACGAAGAAAAGCAGTTGTATTCATTAGTGTGTCTTATTTCATATTATATACTACATAATTCACATTTAATGTTATCTAAGTTAGCTCGTTATTGTAATAATGTTTTTACACAATTACAAAATATTGAAAATCATATATTTTTTATTACCCCATCTCGGTATCTTGGTTTTTTTTGTAATGCCTTCTAGGTCACTTGCATGAATATGGTGTGTTGAACCTACGACGAACTTGTTACCTCTCTGCATCCCAGTGGCATTGCACCATACTATTTTGTTGCGTACACTACACCTCCAGTTGAATGTCTTAGAAGTTGATGCCTGCAAGAAAGAAAAAAAAAGAAAATAACATTAGTTAGCTACATTTATTATACAAGCAAAAAATTACATTTGGTCTTTATTAGAGATATCTTATTTTTATATAAATAACTGGTCACTGGTGAAAATATTTTTCATTTGCATATATTTTAATATATTGTTTTTTTCCCTTAAAGATGTGCAGCTATTCGCATAATACTAAAGTAAGAAAGTAAGTAAATTTGTATTTAGTGACATGTGTGTACGTTGTTAACAACAGTTTAACAAAATATAAATATATAACATAAAAATACAAATATATAACATGTAACATAAAAAAAAATATGTAACATAAAAAGTACACCGACCCATTTAGTCTATAAGTCACATTCAAAATAACTAGAGGCTCTCAAGAGCCTGTATCGCTCACCTGACTCTACTTGGGTTTTTGGAATCATATAAAAACAGAAAATTTTGCTACAAAGTAACAACACTTGGCCAGCACCTCATAAGGAAAGGACTATTCATGCTATGTTTAATTTCATTCACTTCCGTGGTTCTCTAGAAGAAGACTTTTGTATGCATTTCCCATAGGGTCCTATGTTAAACTAAGCCCCCCGCTGGCAGCCATCTTGGATGATAGATTGGAAACAAAGTAACAACACTTGGTCAGCATCTCATTAGGAACATTCATGCTATGTTTGGTTTCATTCCATTCAGTGGTTCTCTAAAAGATGTCATTTGTATGCATTTCCCATAGGGTCCTATGTTAAACTAAGTCCCTCCCCCCCCCCCCCCCCCCCCGCTGGCGGCCATCTTGGATGATGGATCAGCTACAAAGTAACAACACTTGGTTAGCAACTCATAAGGAACATGTATGCCATGTTTGGTTTCATTTCATTCAGTGGTTCTCTAGAAGAAGTCATTTGTATGCATTTCCCATAGGGTCCTATGTTAAACTAAGTCCCCTGCTGGCGGCCATCTTGGATGATGGATCGGCTACAAAGTAACAACACTTGGTCACCACCTCATTAGACACATTCATGCCATGTTTGGTTTCATTCCATTCAGTGGTTCTCTAGAAGAAGTCATTTGTATGCATTTCCCATAGGATCCTATGTTAAACTAAGTCCCCTGCTGGCGGCCATCTTGGATGATGGATCGGCTACAAAGAAACAACACTTGGTCAGCACCTCAAAAGGAGCATTCATGCCATGTTTGGTTTCATTCCATTCAGTGGTTCTCTAGAAGAAGTCATTTGTATGCATTTCCCATAGGATCCTATGTTAAACTAAGTCCCCTGCTGGCGGCCATCTTGGATGATGGATCGGCTACAAAGAAACAACACTTGGTCAGCACCTCAAAAGGAGCATTCATGCCATGTTTGGTTTCATTCCATTCAGTGGTTCTCTAGAAGAAGTCATTTGTATGCATTTCCCATAGGGTCCTATGTTAAACTAAGTCCCCCGTTGGCGGCCATATTGGATGATGGATCAGCTACAAAGCAACAACACTTGGTCAGCATTTCATAAGGAACATTCATGTCTTGTTTGGTTTTATTCCATTCATTGGTTCTCTAGAAGAGGTCATTTGTATGCATTTCCCATAGGGGCCTATGTTAAACTAAGTCCCCCGTTGGCGGCCATCTTGGATGATGGATCGGCTACAAAGTAACAACACTTGTTCAGCAACTCATAAGGAACATTTATGCCATGTTTGGTTTCATTCCATTTAGTGGTTCTCTAGAAGAAGTCATTTGTATGCATTTCCCATAGGGTCCTTTGTTAAACTAAGTCCCCCGTTGGCGGCCATCTTGGATGATTGATCGGCTACAAAGTAACAACACTTGGTCGGCACCTCATAAAGAGCATTTATGCCATGTTTGGTTTCATTCCATTCATTGGTTCTCTAGAAGAGGTCACTTGTATGTATTTCCCATAGGGTCCTATGCTAAACTAAGTCCCCCGTTGGCGGCCATCTTGGATGATGGATCGGCTACAAAGTAACAACACTTGGTCAGCACTTCATAAGGAACATTCATGCCATGTTTGGTTTCATTCCATTCAGTGGTTTTCTAGAAGAAGTTCAAAATGTAAAAAGTTAACGACGACGACGACGACGACGACGGACGCCAAGTGATGAGAAAAGCTCACTTGGCCCTTCGGGCCAGGTGAGCTAATAAAATAATATATAATACATTTGTTTTGTTTATATCTATTATAATTATACCTAAATTGTATACGAAAAACCCGTCACTGCTGACTATAGCCTCTCGGCTTTTTTCGAAGGTTACTGGTCCGTCTTCTACAAATGAGTCTGAAAGCTCTTGATCTTCAATATCACTGAAAATAATGATTTTCCTTATGTATTGTTTGATTTATTATTTTTTATGATATCATATACAGGTATTTACCTAATTAAATAATCGCTGCTGTCTTTGCTTGACAATTACATTTGTAAGTTTAACAAAACTTATTTATAAATAAGAGATACTATTATGTATGGTCCACAGAAAAAATATCATAAGGGACAACTCGGGCGTACACATTGGTATGATTCACAGACAAAATATCACAAGGGACGACTCGAGCGTACACATTGGTATGGGTCACAGACAAAATATCACAAGGGACGACTCGAGCGTACTCATTGGTATTGGTCACAGACAAAATATCACAAGGGACGACTCGAGCGTACTCATTGGTATGGGTCACAGACAAAATATCACAAGGGACGACTCGAGCGTACTCATTGGTATGGGTCACAGACAAAATATCACAAAGGACGACTCGAGCGCGTACTCATTGGTATGGGTCACACACAAAATATCATAAAAGAGGGACGAAAGATACCAAAGGGACAGTCAAGAAACGACTCGAGCGTACTCATTGATATAGTACTCAGACAAAATATCACAAGGGACGAACATCACAAGGGACGACTCGAGCGTACAATTGTTTTGTTCACAGACAAAATATCACAAGGGACGACTCATGCGAACACATTGGTATGGGTCACAGACAAAATATCACAAGGGACGACTCGTGCGTACACATTGGTATGGGTCACACACAAAATATCACAAGGGACGACTCGAGCGTACACAATTGTTTAGTTCACAGACAAAATATCACAAGGGACGACTCGATCGTACTCATTTGTATAGGTCACAGACAAAATATCACAAGGGACGACTCGAGCGTACACATTGGAATGGGTCGCAGACAAAATATCACAAGGGACGACTCGAGCGTACACATTGGTATGGGTCACACACAAAATATCACAAGGGACGACTCGGGCGTATACATTGGTATGGGTCACAGACAAATATCACAAGGGACGACTCGAGCGTACACATTGCTAGGGGTCACAGACAATATTTCATAAGGGACGACTCAATCGTACACATTGGTATGGGTCACAGATAAAATATCATAAGGGACGCGACTCGAGCGTACACATTGGTAGGGTCATAGACAAAATATCACAAGGGACGACTCGTGCGTACACATTGGTATAGTTCACAGACAAAATATCACAAGGGACGACTCGTGCGTACACATTTGTATGGGTCACAGAAAAAATATCACAAGGGACGACTCGTGCGTACACATTGGTATAGTTAAAACAGACAAAATATCACAAGGGACTACTCGTGCGTACACATTGGTAGAGTCACAGACAAAATATCACAAGGGACGACTCGAGCGTACACATTGGTATGGGTCACAGACAAAATATCACAAGGGACGACTCGTGCGTACACATTGGTATGGGTCACAGAAAAAATATCACAAGGGACGACTCGTGCGTACACATTGGTATGGGTCACAGAAAATATATCACAAGGGAAGACTCATGCGTACACATTGGTATAGTTAAAACAGACAAAATATCACAAGGGGCGACTCGTGCGTACACACCGGTATGGGTCACAGACAAAATATCACAAGGGACGACTCGTGCGTACACATTGGTATGGGTCACAGTAAAAATATCACAAGGGACGACTCATGCGTACACATTGGTATAGTTAAAACAGACAAAATATCACAAGGGACGACTCGTGCGTACACATTGGTATGGGTCACAGACAAAATATCACAAGGGACGACTCGTGCGTACACATTGGTATGGGTCACAGAAGAAATATCACAAGGGACGGCTCGTGCGTACACTTTGGTATAGTTAACAGACAAAATATCACAAGGGACGACTCGAGCGTACACATTGGTATAGTTAACAGACAAAATATTACAAGGGACGACTCGAGCGTACACATTGGTATGGGTCACAGACAAAATATCATAAGGGACGCGACTCGAGCGTACACATTGGTATGGATCATAGACAAAATATCACAAGGAACGACTCGAGCGTATACATTGGTATGGGTCACAGACAAAATATCACAAGGGACGACTCGAGCGTACACATTGGTATGGGTCACAGACAAAATATCACAAGGGACGACTCGAGCGTACACATTGGTATGGGTCACAGACAAAATATCACAAGGGACGACTCGAGCGTACACATTGGTAGGGTCACAGACAAAATATCACAAGGGACGACTCGAGCGTACACATTGGTATGGGTCACCGACAAAATATCACAAGGGACGACTCGAGCGTACACATTGGTATGGATCATAGACAAAATATCATGAGGGACGACTCGAGCGTACACATTGGTATATTTTTTTGGAAATTTACATAAAATGCAAAAGATGTTTGCACACTTCTGTCCAAATATTGTAGAACCTCTTGCTGTTTCTGTATGTTTGTGAGTGACGACCGTATTATTTAGGGATAGCAGACTACAAACGTCTTCCTCATTTAATATGGCACATGGTATTGGCACCTACACACAGACACAAAAGAGATTTCGTGACTTTTGTAAAGAAGTGTACAACTATTCCACAATACAGCAATATTGCGAAGAGCGTGATTCTTTATGGGGTGCGCGATTTCAAAATATTTCAAATCAAATATAAAAAAACATGTCGTGTAGAAGAATCAGTTTGGTGAAATTGTATCATTATTTATACTCCTTCTGTAAATTCGAAATTATACAACTATTTCGAAATTATCATACTGATAGAATGTTCTCAAAAATATACTTGATATCTCCTCTGTATTTGTTTTGTTGGATTGATGTCCATTTGATGTACGTCTCATTGTTATCCTCTGTTGCTTGTTTATTCAGGTAGCTCTTATATATTCTTGAATATGAATATTCATTTTTAAGCAGAAATTTGCAATTATGTATATATCACAGTGAACTGGACATAGTAATAAGGAACGACATCAAAAGTTCTTTGTAGGATAAAATACTTTATTCACATAGTTTTTTTTTCATTAACCCATCCCATCTTAACTTAATTTAGGAAAAATTGATTTACCTATATGGATATATGTCAAATCAATTTTGGATTAAAAAAAAGCAATGTTGACCTCCCCCCAAACTATTTGATTTAAGTTTGTTATCCTACATCGATCTTTGATGTCGTCCCTAAGTTACACCAAATTATCGTGATGGCTAACATCAGGCAGTGACTTTGATATCACTTTTATTAACTGCAAATACATATTTATTTCAACATATATACAACAAATTTCCGAAACAATTATATTCATTCATAACCTAAATATAAAACACAAACTACAATGAGTCAAGGACTGACAGACTAATAAATTCGACAAAGCACTTTAAAATCACGCCATGAATTAATATCGCCAATAAAAAGATTTATAGCTGTAATTCAGTAATTTTTAACTTCACTATAAATCTATGTAAAAAGTACGGAAAAGGCCGTATTGTCTTTTAAAGTACATTTTTATGATAAACTATCATAATATTTCCATAAAACTTTTAATAAATGAAACTTTATCTAGAAACTGTAAATGAAACTTTTCGAAACTTTGTTTACTAACCTGCAAATATTACTTTAGCATTTAAGCGTCCACACAGAAAGGTGGCTATCAGTCAATGAAATACTAAAACTCTACATAAAAATAAGGCGTACATTTATTTTCCTGCGCTCGTGCAATAATATTTTATTCTATCCAAATCGTTCAGGTGTGTAGTGACATGTATATGAAATGTCGTCAGACTCAATCAAACGTCATAATGAGGGCAGCAGTCCTTTTGCGCCAATTACTGTTTTTCAGGGTATCTTTTGCGCCAAATTTTATTTTTAAAATGTATCAATTGCGCCAATATTCGGAACTCATTTGCGCCAATTTACCTGTACATATATCTTTCATAAAAATTAATGATTACTATATATGTATTCTTATTTTTGCCCCAAAAGGTATCACATGATGTTACTAGATATTTCACCATAAAGACGAGTTTCTGAAGAGAATGACTTAAGCAGCATTAGACAGTCAATGTACAGAGAGAGAATAAAACTTATTGCTTTGCTTAACAAAGATATTCCAATATAGAAAATAGAAGTTTTTGCTCTTTATGTTTTAGCCACAAATGTTGATGACACGGAGCTTTGTTCCCACCATGCGTATGGGCTTTATTATTATTATGAACTATTATTAACTATTTTATGGATTTCATCCTTCAATGTTGGTGTTTTTGGACAATAAAAAGAAGTTAAAAGCTACTACATACATTAAATTGGGAAGTACCCATGCATGCAGCAGCAGTAATAAAAACATATGTTTCAGAAAAGGAAACATGTGCCGTGTTACACTGCCGGTTCCAAGTCCGAATAAAGGAGTAAGGAAGTAATTTTCTTTTAACTGGCGCAAATGAAACCATCTAATTTTAAAACATGTGGCGCAAACTTAGCATTTAAGAAAAAAGTTGTGGCACAAAAGGACGCATTTTTGGCGCAAACGGATCTCTCCCATAATGAGTATGTCGAATGAATGAAATAAATGAACTGATGAATAACAAATCAAACATTAAATAACACACATAACTACGACTGTGACATATACAAACAAACTAGTTAAGCAAAATGGACTGGACTAAACTCCAAAACATATATTTAAAAAAAAAACAAAAAAAAAACACACAAAACTAATAAAGACTAGAGGTTCCTAACTTGGGATATGCGCATAAATGCGGTTGGTGTAATGTACATTCTAACATGTCTTATCAAAAATCTAGATTGTGTTTCAAATGTTATTCAATATCTAGTGAAAGGGGGGAATGAAATATAAGTGTACACTTCTTCTGATGGCATTCTCGTCATCTTCAGGTATATTCATGTCGAGATTTATCAATAAACCATTCTCGTTAATATCATTACAATTCAAAAATCAGGTTATACACATGCTATTGACGTGTACATGCATGTTTTATTTGCAGATAGGATTGACATGTACTGTACATGTGTTAAAATTACATTTTTTTCTAATAATTGTCAACCACTAACCGTGATTTGAACATCTCATTTAATAAAATTAAGAATGGTAACGGGGAATTTGTCAAAGATACAACAACCCTACCAGAAAACAGCCCAAGACCACCCATTGGTAATCAACGTAGTGAAAAAAAACTTGCACCATTAGGTATGCTTCAGTTGTCCCTTAATGTCCCGGTCACTACAGATCGTACGATTTTTTTTGTCGAGGAAGATCTATAAAATAACTGTCGTGCAAAATGTCAAAATAATATTTCGAGTGGTCACATCAGCTACGACATGCCCACGATGGTTCCACGATGGGTACAAGACAAACAATAATATGTAATTATTCTGTCGTGTGTTTGTCGCAAGTCGGTCGTGCGACAATCGTACGACAATCGTGAGTTGTTTAGGGCTATTTTTCAGGTTTTCATGATGTGAGGCGCGTGTTACTGTCTTGCTACTGTCGTACGACTATTGTGAAACTGCGAAGCGCGAGTGGCGACTCTCAGCAAAAGCTCTTGAAATATGCCAGACTCCATCCGCATGAATCCAACGAAAGCATCGGCATATGACCGTTCCAACTCTTGCATCAGTATAATATACTGCCTAGACCTCCGGCCGCTTTAGATCCATGGCTTAACCCACCAATGTCGGACGTTCCTATACTGTTCACGGGCTCGAATCAACGCTAACAGGACTATTTTTTGCTCTTGTTGGAGTCCGGCCTTTCCAACAGGGCCTAACATAATTGTTCTGGTGGAAAAGCCATCCTCTTCAAACGGTAGACGGTATGTGTTTGCAAACATTCAATCCCGCCGAACTGTATTTTTCTAAATAAAACGCAAATAATCTGCACGATGAACGTACCACTGTCCTACAATAGACAATCGATGTTGTGCGAGATTCGTACGAAATTTGAAAGTCGTGAGACAATCGTGCGACTGAATCACGGGAGTATTGCGACAGTCGTGAGATTGTCGTACGACAGTCCTGCGACGATTGTTTTATTAAAATAGTTTATGTTTGGTACCCACGGCAAAGTGTTTATCGCACAACAATCGCACGACTGTGGTAAGACACTCTCACGACAGCCACAAGACAGTGATACGACAAAAAGTCGTAGAGCAAACAAGGTGCATGTCAAATTTTCGTCCCACGACACACGACAGCGTCACGATGATCAAAATATTGTGCAACTGTCGTACTATTGTCGTATGACGATCATATATGACCCGCGATTTTACCAAATTGCATGTCGTGGAGCTGTGTCGTTGGTTTGTTTTGACCAGGGCTTAAAATATTTACTAGTTTATTTATTAGGTACAATTTATAGTGCCACCACCATATGTTTTAATTGTTATCTAATAAGTCTCAACCTACTATACATAAGAAATTTCAAATTTCTAAGCTAACACCGTGCAACTTAAAGGATATTTTTTATTGAGAAAAAAACATAATAAATGGAAGCAGTCTTTCTTTTAGCTTTTAATTCTGAAAGTATAAGACCATTTCCTTTGCTTTCTTCTAAAGGAGCTACCATTTGATTGTGTGGGGGTTAGGGCTAGGATGAAATTTGAAAAAAAGATATGCAGGGCAGGAGTTTTGAGTTTAAAAAAGGCAGGACTAGACACTTTTCAAATAAAAAAACAGAATAACAATTTAGGTAAAATAATGCAGGATAAACACTAAAAAAAAATATAGCAGGACTAAATAGATGAAAAATAAAAAGGCAGGACAGAGATTACAACTAAAAAAAAGCAGGACAACGTTTTTTTTCATCCTAGCCCCTCACCCCCAAAAATCAAATGGTAGCTCCCTAACTGACGATGCCACAACACATGTCTGTTGAAATCTATTTTTCACGGTATACGTTCAACAGAGCCTAGATATACGATTGGTTTTCATTGTAGTATTATCATGGTACCGGAAGATCGTTTTGTCGTTGCTGTTAAGTCCGGCATACATGCATATACTTTTAAGTATACTTAAGTTTTTCTAGTATGAATCCTTGTTTATGATATCAACATTTGGAAACATAAATACGCTTGAAGTCCTGTTGAGCCAAACTAGACAACTTACTAGTATGCTATGTATTAATCATATATTAGCATCAGAGACGTATAATACTAGTACATTGTGTATTCATACAGGAAGCTATGTCCCTTGGGTCCGCCTTAAATCCGCCTCAGTATATAACAAAAAAGAAGATGTGGTATGTTTGCCAATGAGACAACTCTCCACACGAGACCGAATGAAACAGAAATTAATCAAATCTGTCTCTACATATTTTAATCACTTTACTTCTCTCGTATGATGCGTGTTCAACCCTGATTCTAATTAACTCAGAATGCCAGACTAAGCCAGTATTCCTAACACCGGTCGGTAGTTCTCTTTGGGTATTCTGCCTTACTTAACGAATAAAAGCATTTCGCTTTTAGCATTATAGTGCATCATCGTTACTGAAAGTGGCGTTTAACATCACTAATCAATCATTCAATCATATCTAACATTAATTCCCACGTAGATAATTAATCTTGAACTAATAATTTATATTTTTTTACCATGCTTCTAAAATTCATAAAAAATATTGATTGGTTGTTGTTTAACGTCCAGCGGCAAATATTTCATGATAAGAACACTATCATAAACAACCAATATTGTGAGAATTGATAATGTCAATCATACATGGATGAAATTTGAAAAAAGGTAAGACAGGAGTTTGGAGAAAAAGAAAAAGGCAGCATGAAAATTATGCAAAAAAAGGAAGGATCAAATAGAGTGAAAATTAAAAGGCAGGACAGAGATTACAATTAAAAAACCAAGGATAACATTTTTCAACATAGCCCTTCCCCCTATAAAAATCAAATAGTACATTGTAGCTCCCTTAAACACCAATCAATCAAATTAAATCAAAATCATATATTTGTTTTGTTTCTTTTGTCAAGGCGAGCTTCTTTGTTCCATGTTTTCCAGAGTAAATTTTGGTATCCAAATTAATTTTTTTTTAAGTCATCTATTACAGATTAAACGATTTAAAACAAATGAATAATTTACAAGATAAAATTTGTATTATTTTTTACAAATTCAGCAAAATAATTAAATAAATAATCATCCTAAATCATATGTCGCCACATACCGCAACATGAAGTACATTGATTTTGTGATCGTTGAGTGGCATCTGGTATGTGGAGAAATTATTGTTTGCAGGTGTTGCGAAAACATCTTCACTAATTGCTGAGGTAAACATTTTCGTACACAACTGCGTATATCATTGCTAAATTATTATATTTGAAAAAAAAAAAAAAAAAAAAGATTAATGTTTGTGTCATGGGCGTTTATATAAAAGAGAATAATGGGTTGATATTATAGAAAATGGACCAAAAATAAAAATAGAAACATGAAGGCAAAATAAAATGAATAGAGAATACTTGGGTGTTAAATTATAAAAGAGTACAACAGAGTAATGAACAATATTTATAAGGAATAGAGAAACTGGCTTAAATATTGAAGAATCCAGTATTAAAAGGCCCCCATCAAGACCAGCATACAAACTCGTGGACGGTTTAAAACAGTTGGGATTAGGGGTCGTTGAACTTTAACACACACTTTCTTTTGTGTTATTTGTTTGTCCTGAATGTAGTGTATCCGTATGTCATGGGTACAGTGTATACATATGTCATTGGTGCAGTACATTACGGATGTGGTGTCTGTATGTCAATAGGGCAGTGTATCACGGGTGCGGTGTATCCGTTTGTCATGAGTAGTGTTTCCGTATTTCATGGGTGCATGTGTATCCTTATGTCATTGGTGCAGTGTAACCTTATTTAATGAGTGCAGTGTTTCCGTATTTCATGGGTGTATGTGTATCCTTATGTCATGGGTGCAGTGTAACCGTATTTATGAGTGCGATGTGTCCGGATCTCATACGTGTATTTTTTATGAGTGCAGTGTTTCCCTATGCTATGGAGGAAGTGTATCCCTTTGTCATGGGTGCAGTGTAACCGTATTATATGAGTGCAGTGTTACCGTTTGCTATGGGTGTAGTGTATCCGTATGTCATGGGTGTAGTGTGTCTGTATGTCATGGGTGCGATGTATCCGTATGTCATGGGTGTAGTGTATCTGTATGACATGGATGTAGTGTATTTGTATGTCATGGGTGAAATGTATCCGTGTGTCATTGGTGTTGTGTATTTGTATGACATGCATGGGTGTAGTGTATCTATTTGTCATGGGTGCAGTGTATCCGTATGCCATGTGTGTAGTGTAACCGTTTGTCATGGGTGCAGTGTATCCATATATCATGGGTGATGTGTGGCCGTTTGCCACAAGTGCAGTGTAATCGTATGTCATAGTTGCAGTGTATTCGTAATAGTATTTCATGGGTGTAGTGTGTCCGTATGTCATTGGTTTAGTATATCCGTATGGCATGGGTACAGTGTGTCCGTATGTCATATTGGCAGTGTATTTGTACTAGTATTTCATGGGTGTAGTGTAACCGTAGTTCATGGGTGCAGTGTTTCCACATGTCATTGATTGATTGATCTGTATTTCATGGGTACATGTGTAACAGTTTATCACAGGTTGATTGTATCCGTATCATGGGTTCAGCGTAACCATGTGTCATGGGTGCGGTGTATGCGTATGTCAATGGTGCAGTGTAACTGCATGTTCTAGATATAATGTATCCAAATATAATGGGTGCTGTGTTACCATATGACACGGGTGTAGTTTAACCGTATGGCATGAGTGCAGTGTATCCATATGTCACAAGTGCCGTGTTTCCGTATGTTATGAGTTCTGTGTGACCGTATGTCATAGTTGCAGTGTATTCGTATTTCATGAGTTAAGTGTATCCGTATATCATGGAAACAGTGTATCCTTATGTCATGGGTGTAGTGTATCCGCATTTTTCCGCAGTGTATCCGTATGACATTGGTATCGTGTATAGGCCACTAACGATATTTCTTCATCTTGTTCTGTTCTTTGCTGGCCTCTCCAAATCGTGCCATTTGTATCCTTCTTTGTCCATCTTGGCTGCAACATTCCTTCCCCAGGTGTATCTTGGTCTGCCCCTGCTAAGCTTTCCTTGTGGGTTCCACTGTAAATCTTGCCTTGTAATGTTAGTTTTTGGCTTCCTCAGTGTGTGTCCTATCCATCGCCATTTTCTCTTATTTAACTCTTCATCAACTGGGGATAGGTTGGTCTTTTCCCAAAGATCTTTGTTTGATAACTTCTCAGGCCATCTGATGTTAATGATGCGCCTGAGGCAGTTGTTAATGAAGACTTTTTGTTGTTTGCCAAGTCTCAGCTCCATATAAGAGTATGGTTTTTAAATTAGAATTGAACAAGCGTATTTTGGTCTTAAGTGTGATATTTCGTGCTTTCCAGATTGTATGTCTCTTCATATTAACATACAATTTATAACCAGCTTGCCGTAGTACTTGAAATAAACAAGGACACGTGGTAAGATAGCAAATGAAATAATTATTCCTTTCCGGAGTACCTGATATAAACAAGGACACGTGGTAAAATTGCAAATGAGATAATTATTCCTGTCAGGAGTACCTGATATAAATAAGGACACGTGGTAGGATTGCAGATGAGATAATTGTTCCTTTCCGGAGTACCCGATATAAATAAGGACACTTGGTAAGATTGAAAATGAAATAATTATTCCTTTCCGGAGTACCTGATATAAACAAGGACACGTGGAAAGATTGCAAATGAGATATGTGTTCCTTTCCGGAGTACCTGATATAAACAAGGACACGTGGTAGGATTGCAAATGAGATAATTATTCCTTTCCGGAGTACCTGATATAAACAAGAACACGTGGTAGGATTGTAAATGAAATAATTATTCCTTTCCGGAGTACCTGATATAAACAAGGACACGTGTGGTAGGATTGCAAATGAGATAATTATGCAACAGAGATATGTGTACAAATGTTATTAGTTCAGACACCTTTATCTTATTTAGGATTGATTTATCTCAATCTAGTGTCTTATACAATCGGCAATCCTCGGTGACTCCGCTTCTCTCCTTCTATCCGTTAGATGAGGTACGGAATCGACCGAGTTGTGACGAATGACTTACTCTACAATCGCAATTCTCGGTGACTCCGCTACTCTCCTTCTATCCGTTAGATGAGGTACGGAATCGACCGAGTTGTGACGAATGACTTACTCTACAATCGGCAATCCTCGAGTGACTCCGCTTCTCTCCTTCTGTCCGTTAGATGAGGTACGGAATCGACCGAGTTGTGACGAATGACTTACTCTACAATCGGCAATTCTCGGTGACTCCGCTACTCTCCTTCTATCCGTTAGATGAGGTACGGAATCGACCGAGTTGTGACGAATGACTTACTCTACAATCGGCAATCCTCGAGTGACTCCGCTTCTCTCCTTCTGTCCGTTAGTCTCTGTTTTATTGATTATGTATTGTTGATCAATTTGTTTTTTGTTTTCTTATATTTTTTTTTAAAGTTTTTGTACAAAACACAAAAGAGGGCAAACAAAAATATAAGTTGTTTTAGAGAAGATATTTGTAAAATTTAACGACGATGACGACGACGGACGACGGATGACAAATGAGGAGAAAATAGATATAGGATGATGTGGTATGAGTGCCAATGAGATAACTCTCCATCCAAATAACAATTTATAAAAGTAAACCATTGTAGGTCAATGTACGGCCTTCAACACGGAGCCTTGGCTCACACCGAACAATAAGCTATAAAGGGCCCCAAAATTACTAGTGTAAAACCATTCAAACGGGAAAACCAACGGTCTGTTTTCATTTTGCCCTTCGGGCAAGATGAGCTTAAAAGGACAATTAATGACCGATCTTTTTTGTGCCGGCAAAACATTTCAACTTTGTCCTTTACTATAAAGTCTTACATAAACTGTTCCAGAAAATTATGAATGAGAATGAAAGTTTGGAATGAACGGTCCTTAATCTGTATAGTAAACAGAACCAGTGAAAAGGGGTGTTACATTGAACTCCCCTGTCTAGGTGAATTTAAGGGCCTATATATAATAAAAGTACTGTCTAACGGGCGTGTATTTTTTGTCAAACTCCCTTTGGCTATGTATTAGATTGGGATTACTACGTTTTCTGCTTGCTCTCCTCAAGGTAGTAGCGTGCACATATTCAGGTGTGGTACTTGGATACTCTACATCAAGCTGTTGTGCTTTCTTTTGAGGAGGTGCGTTGTCCTTCGTCCTAGACATGAGCTTCATCATCAATGAAGAAAGTTATTAGGTATACAGCTGAATCATTGACATGCATTATAAGATGTCAATACAAACAATGTCTACTTTCGACACCTCCAAGGGTGACTGAGGAAACGAAATATGGTCACTTGGTCTTTCCCTCGACCGGCAGTAAAACATTTGCCGAAGTAGTCGTATCCAATATACCCTCATTTTCCAGTGGCAGTCCAAATTTCCCCGACCATCATCCCTTATGGCCTCTATTATGACAGGACCTACCTATTGTATTTATTGTTAACTTGTTCTCGTCCTGAACATGCGTAAACATATTTCGGCCACTGGACGTTAAACAACCAACAATTAATCAATTAATCTACTTTCGGCTTTTGTCAAACATTCTAAAATATAATGAAACTCGTCGCCAAAATCACCGGAATTACAGAATTTATAATTTAAAGCTTTAGGAGAATTCTGTACAGTTGCATACAATGTCTGTCTGAACTGGTCAGTTCATTTTGATTTAACAGCGTCATACAACCAGTTATTCCCTAAAAATATTGAGTGTTCCAAATATTTAATAGTCAATAATTATCAATACATATTACATTCTTACGCCAAACTATATTTTCCTAACTACCAGTAACAAGAATGTTCCTCAAATGCAACTTATTTACAACATAAAGAAAGAAATACCGGCTACTTTGATTTTCACAAAACCTTGTAATATTCTTATTAAGTTCAGGGCGAACAATCTAGATTTGTGTAATTTTATTAGAGTTATAAACGATGCAGTGGATTCTCTCAGTGAATCTCCCCCTCCTCTGTCATATTTTAAGGTCTCAATATATTATCACTTTTTTAACATGTAAACATACATGACTTTTTGTATGCACGGTGACCTATATTTGTTAATTTCTGTGTCATTTGATCTCTTGTGGAGAGTAGTCTCATTGGCAATCATTCAACATCTTCTTTTTTTATAATTATGCATAAATCATTTCTACCGTATTGTTTATTTCCTCAACATATTGTATGTTCCTTTGTAATACCCGGTATTGTATGGCAGCAGTCCTTTTGCGCCAATTACTGTTTTTCAGGGGTATCATTTGCGCTAAATTTTGTTTTCCAAATGTGTCATTTGCGCCAATAATCGGAATTTATTTGCGCCAATTTACCTATACAATATCTATCGTAAATATTGAAGTTTAATATTTATTCTTAAAATATGTTTGGCTTAAAAAGTATCATTATGATCCGAAATATTTCACCATGAAGATGAGCATCTGGAGAGAAATGACTTGAAATGCAGTAGACAGTCCACGTACAGAGAAAGAAGCAAACTTATTGCTTTGCTGAATATTTAATATAAGATATGCTAAAAGAGGAGAAAATATAAGCTTTTGCTGATTATGTTTTAGGCACATACGTTAATGACACAGTGCTTTGCTCACACCATCCGTATGGGCTGAAACCGTCTATCTACCGCAAGACGTACTAACTATAGAGCAGAAGCATTCCACGGGGAATATATATATATATAAATTTGTTTATTAAAGTGTCACATATTGATTGCCATAAAACATATACAATTATTATGAACTGTTTTATGCATTTCATCCTTCAATGTTTGTCTTTTTGGACAATACAGTGAAGTTACAAGCTACTGCATACATTAAATTAGGAAGTACTCAGCAGCAGCAGTAAGAAGAAAGTATGTTTTAGAAAAGGACACATTTGCCGTGTAAACTACCGGTTCCAAGTCCTAATAAAGGTGTAGGAAAGTAATTTTTCTTCCAATTGGCGCAATCGTATGTTTTATTTTTGGCGCAAATGATACAATGTAATTTTAACACAGGTGGCGCAAAAGGATCTCTCCCTATTGTATAATGTTTAAATGTTCTTCTGTGTACCTTTGTGTGCTACAGCGGTTTATCAGAATAAAATATGAATTTTATATACAGGATTTTTTTATTCTGTGGACAGATCTAGCGTGATTGAAAAAATGTGCTCCTTCAAATAAACGCAGTTAAAATTCGAATTTTGTAATTTAATCTTATATCATAAAATCAAGAGTGATCTCAAATATGAAAACACAATATGCATATAGAGATAATGTGTCTTAAACAGAAATACATATAAAAAAAATAATAACCACAATTGATATAAATAGAGCATTATATCCATAGTTGCAACATATAAAAACATACGAGCGTAGGTCATAAAGTCACAATTCATTTTCAGAATATTTTTCTTTGAACAAAAAGTACTAATTTTAATTTAAAAAAAAGTATATTCTTGAACTATTATAATTATTTTAAGCAACTTTGTAATTAAATTTGTTCAATTAAAATCAATAATTATCAAATAATTGTTATGAAAAAAAAAGCTAAAGTGGTACTTAAATGAATGAAAAAATCGGCGCAAATGAAATGCAGATCGGCGCAAATGCAAAACGCCGACTAAATGATGACTTGATGGTAAGCAGTGTGTACTGTTGCAACTTCGGAGTTTGTTTGAATCACTTTGATTCCATCCATTCACTCATTTATTTCCTAATTCATTTGATTCATGGAACAAAGAGTTTAAGCTGTGTTTTGTTATTTAGATTTAGATTCAATCAATTTTCTTGTCTTTTTGAAAGACAAGTTTCACGATAGAAGCTGAGACTACTATTGTTGTCTCAGATAGAAATGAGGGATGAAATTGTATATTTTTATTTAATTTTTATTTTATTTGCTGCTGTTTTTTTTAATTTCGTATATATTTAAAAATATGTAAAATAATGAACGTATTATATAAGGTCATATAAATGTTGTATATTCATTGTAGGATTTTGATATACATAAGCGTATTTCCTATTGGCCGGATGTTATTTGTATAGTAAACAGTTTTCCGACATTATCTCTTGACCACTGATACGCTTCGTTGATTCGCCCCCTATTCATGACAAGTCACGGCTAAGATTAATAAACAATTGTCACAGATCAAAAGTTATATAAATTGATAAGACAAATGGCATTATTTCCTACATGTACCGTTGCAAATTCTAAGAAAAAAATATCTTAAAACGTTATTTTGTTTAAGAAAAATTCTTTCATTTTTTGTACTTTCTATTCTGGTAATTTTTTCATAAGCATCCATTTAGTTAATGCAAGGATTTGTATAGTAAGACCATGGGAGTATCTAATATTGACAATATAATACTTCCATCGTAAGACTTACTAAACAAATCCTTGGTTGATGAATAAACTATAAAATTTATTATCCCTGGTTGATGAATATACCATATAACTTATTCATACACTGCAGGATTTGTCCTTCAAGATTTCAAGATTTCATTGTCCTTGGTATAACAATAGTCAACGAATGTAGGACAGAAAGTCACAGGACAAAAAGTCACAGACAAAAAGTCACGGACAAATCAATTCACAATTCATTTTCTCTGACTAGTTTCTTTGAATGAAAAACGCTTATTTCTACAAAAATATTTTTGTATTTCTCTTGAACTATTGTATAAAATCTAACTTTGTAAACAAAATTTATTAAAAAAATGTCTAAGTAAATAAAATATTTAAAAAAAAAAGTTCAAAGTGGCTTGGCACTTAAATGGCTTCATGGTGCCAATAAATCTTTCTTTTGCAAGATTAAAATTAAATAAATCTTGATTTTTCAAGTATAATGACACATTTCCTAAACTTTAATATGAATATATGTATTAAAAAGTAAATATTTCAAGATATTTCTCTTATATATTCAAACAATTGTCAGTATATTATTTGTGACTTTTTGTCCTGTGACTGTTTGTCCTGTGACTTTCTGTCAGCTTACTTAGTCAACATATGAAGCCAGCATTTTAGCAAAACACAATCACAGCTTGTTTTCTTAACTTTAAGTTGAGTATTTTTAAAATATTGACTATACGTATTTAGTTTTTTTTTTGCTGTAAAATGAATAATCAATAAAAGTAAGCAGAAAGGTGCTTTCACATAATATCTAAGAAAGAAAATCTCAATTAAAACGTATTTTCCTACCGATTTTGTCCTTTAAGTTTATTCATTCACATACATGTACATGATAACATTGTAGTATACCATTATATATTACCAAACATGCACTATGTCTCTGATACATTGTAGATGTATAACTAAGCAGGAATCCTAATTTACTTTACTTTGCGTCAGGTACGTCTAGATACTCCTTAGCGCACTAAGGACTTAGTATATGCCACCAAGGACTAGAAGAGGTGTGGTTACATGAACATTGTTTTCATATTATGGTAGAGATCGGTCATATTTTCCAAATTTTATCGAAAAAGAATAACAAATAAAAGAATAATTGAACAATGTTTAGCTATAGCGTTGTCAGTTTGTTTTCGATTCAAAAGTTTAAATTTCCCTCTTGTATCTTTCATCCATCTTTTAGACACGTGCCAGATTTTCTTTGACTGGGGAAATAGAAATATTGTCACTTGGTCTTCCTCCGACCGGCAGTAAAACGATTGCCGAAGTGGGACGTCCGTTTGACTGTACGAGATGTCTCTGGGTGCGAGAATTTTTCGCTGCATTGAAGACCTGTTGGTGACCTTAAATAGCTTCTGCTGTTGTCTGTTCTATGGTCGGGTTGTTGTCTCTTTGACACATTCCCCATTTCCATTCTCAATTTAAAGTTTGCAGCAACGTTTGGAGAGAATGGGGACGTTAAATCCGATGCCTCGTGTAAAAGAGAGTGCCACACTCTTTGCCCGTTAAGAACCCTTGCAACAACCCGTTGAGGGGTCCGTAGGTGGCCTGTTGCAAGGCAAAATTTCTGTCCCTATCCAATATATCCTCATTTTCTAGTGGCAGTCCAAAGTTTCCCGACCATAATCCCAGAAGGCCTCTATTATTACAAGACCTATCTATTGTATTTATTGTTAACTTGTTCTCGTCCTGAACATGCATGAAATATTTGTCACTGGACGTTAAGCAACAAACAATCAATCAATCGATTATATCTTTCATCCCTATTTTATGCACATGCCGATTTATTTTTTTCATTTTTCCGAAAATCAGTGAACCATTTTTATTTTAAGTCCTAGTAATTAATAATGACAAAGACGTATAACCAACGGTTTGCTCTTATTTACACAGACTAAAAGGACAATTCATGCTGCTTTATTTTATTTCTCTTCCGATAAAGTTATTTGCCATAGGTGCATGGCTTTGACTTGTGTCATTTGGGTTGGTCGGTTTTTAAAATGAATATGGGTTAAAGAGTTATCAAGTCTAAAGAAATAAAAATGTCGACAATAATAAGATTTGATATTCTATGCTCAAAATCAATTAATATGTGACTAATTACCGAATCTTTACGGTTGCAATGTTCTTAATATTCGTATTCGTTAATTTATATGAAAACATATAATTTTGTCTGGAAAAAAAATATGATTCGTAAAAATTTAAATAGATTAGAAAAATATCCTTTTACCAAATGATGAGAATATGCATGAAATGTTTGCCACTGAACGTAAAGCAACCAACAATAAATCAATAAAAGTTTGCTCTAAACAATATTCAATTTTGTGTTTTTTGAACGAAAAACAATATGTAACCCATAAACAAACGACAACCACTGAATTACAGGCTATGTTGTCTGCATGTTTCTCAGTGAGTATACTGAATTCGTTTTTGTCCAGAAATGTATTCCTTAGACGAGTTCAAGTATGTAAATTAATTCATACGGTATCGGGTGGTTTTGAAATTATTTAATGCAATCATTTTGTGTCCATCGTCGTCTTTCATACATATTAAACGTTGAATCCACTGTTTGCTGTTCGTCATCTGTTGATTATGGCAGTTAGGCCTCGGTCTCTAAAGTTTATCCCCACTTAGATATAAATGACTAATCATAAAAATGAGATTTTTTTCCCCCCTCAGGACATACAATTTTCTTTACTTGAAATATTGTTTTAAAATGAAAAAAAAAAAAGACGTTGAATTAAAAAAAAAGTATTTGGTCGACGCACTCCTTTGCGTCGCGCGCAACTCGAATCAAGACAACAAAATACTTTAACTAATGATATCGTATGGTTCAAAGCTTTTTTTATGGTTATTGTTTTTCACTATCTAATGGACAATCTAATTTTAAAAAAAAAAGTATTTGGTCGACGCACTCCTTTGCGTCGCGCGCAACTGACGATTATAACATTTCAAACTATAGCACGAAACAAGCACATGATTAGCACAAACTAGCATATGATTAGCACAAAACTAGCAGAACATTAGAAATGTTGTAGTCTAGCAATCATTAAATAAAGTATTATTCCATATAAACTCGAATCAAGACAACAAAATACTTTAACTAATGATATCGTATGGTTCAAAGCTTTTTTTTATGGTTATTGTTTTTCACTATCTAATGGACACTCGTGTGTTTTCTTTTCTAAGGCAGCAACCATTTGATTTTCATGGGGGGGGGGGGGGGGGGGTATGGGTTTTTTTTTGAAAAAAAGTTTGTTTCCAGTTTTTGGAGAAAAAAATAATTTGTTTTTGATTCTGAGAAAAAAAAATTGTTTGTTTCACCCTCACTTGCCACTATATGTAATGCTAAAATCGAAAGAAAAAAAATTGTTTTCGACTTGCCGCCAAAAAAAATTGTCCAGAAAAAAAACCGATAGCCCCCTCCCATTTTTGTCCAGAAAAAAAAAAACCAAAGCCCCCCCCCCCCCCCCCCCCCCCAGAAAATCAAATGGTTGCTGCCTAATCGTCAGTAGAAACTAAAAACAATCAAAATGAAATATTTTCATTGTTTTCAATTAAATGATGACGATGTATTATTTTATATACTCGAGTCAATATGACAAGATACATTAATGATATCGTTTGTTTCATAAGAAAATAGATTGATTTTATGCAAATGATTTCAGCTGTTACTGTAAAATGCGTGGTTTTCTTTGCATTCTACTGTAACTAGCTAGTCATTAGGCTACAGGACTAACCATGGAGTGGAAGTCAGCAGCGTTTTTGCTGCTTTCATGTATAAATGGCGTACATGGACTTTGGACTAACGGTAATTGTTATTCATATCTAAAAGTTCTTCGTATAATTCCTTATATTGTTGGGCTTACAAAAGTTTGGGCTTTTTAACTGGTGATGAAACAAAAATTGGAATTTCGTGAATTTAAAATTCCGAGATAATATAAAAAGAAATGTGAAAAGGTTTGTTTTAGCGGTTTTATGTGCAGTTATGAAGCTAAATTTAACAATTTGACAATACATGGCTGGAAAGGTATGGAAAGAATACTTTTTTGTAATTTAAAATTCGAAAAAGATCTATAATTGCAAACGTGGCATTTACACATAATACTTAACTCGTTTTAAGTATTTTGTTTTAAATAATTCATTTATAAATAAATGCTATTTAGTTAACATCGTAGAAAACATCAAACGAACTTACCAGCAAACCAGGACAGAAACACACAGAAGTAAAAAAACAGTTTTTTATACACTAAAATACTTCTTGATCGAAAATTTTATTCAGTAAAACTACATATCATTAACGAATATTTGTATTTTGAGCAAAGTAAATATAAAATGATGTATTTAACATACAATAGTACAAGTATTTCGGGGCCTTTGATAGATGTCTATGTGGTATAGGCTTTGCTCATTGTTGAAGGCCGAACGGTGACCCATATTTGTTAATATTTGTGTCATTTGGTCTATTGTGAAGAGTTGTCTCATTGGCAATCATAATACTTCTTCTTTTTTTATAATTAACGGGATAAAACATCTTACATTGGTTATGCAACTTGTTTGTAGTCTATTGTGTTTTTATCTACAAAATACTCTATTTCACAATATATTTTCTATATATATTTACAGATCGCAAGATTTTAATTTTGTGACGTGGCATTCAGAAAATCCGGATTCATGCAATCCATCTATATGTTAAACATTAAAGGTCCTTACAATTCCTTCTTTACCTGAAATATATGCCACTGGAAATTTAACATTGTTATTTCAATACTTTATATAAAAAGTTTGCATGTAAAAAAAGAAGAAAAACGAATTTCAAGAAAAACAAAATCGAACAACCGATTAAGTGACCCAAGAACTTTGAAGTTACTATATCTATTTATTTGAAATGTCAAACAGTTTTTTAGCGGTTCGTTTTGCGAAGTCTTTACCTATCCATGTTGTGTTTTATCTGAAACATCACAACATAGAAAGACGCACTATAAAATAATAACTGAAATCCTTTATCAGTAATATCTGTCGTGTACAAGTTGCAATTTTGTACAGGTTTATAAAATGTACAAAAATATTGTACATGACTTGTTATAATTTGTACAATGCTAAAATACAAATTATAACATGTACCAAAGTGCCTCGTACATGTTATAACATGTACAAAATATTGCTTAAAAATGGTTTTAACCTGTACAAAATTTGCTGACAATAATAAAAAGCAGAATATACATGCAAGATTAAAATTAATTAAATAATAAAGAACACTAATGAAAAGCAAAAGAAGAAAATTGACAAATGGCTACCAAAATTTCACCCTGAAAGATGTAAGGGAGCTACCATTTGATTTTTAGGGAGCTACCATTTGATTTTTATGGGGGGGCTAGGATGAAAAATTTTGTCCTGCATTTTTTTTAGCTGTAATCTCTGTCCTGCCTTTTTATTTTTCACTCTATTCGGTCCTGACTTTTTTTTACCTAAATTGTCGTCCTGACTTCTTTTTTTTGCAAGTGTCTCATCCTGACTTTTTTTTTAACTCAAAACTCCTGTCCTGCCTATTTTTTTCAAATTTCATTCTAGCCCCCCCCCCCTCCCCCCCCCCCCATAAAAATCAAATGGTAGCTCCCTAAATACATGAAAATATGTAAGAAATCAAATAACACTGACCGCTCAACAAATCACAGTCTACTTAATCATACAATAGCAAAGGTTAAAGAGCGAAAAGGTGAATAAGGTTAACTCCATCTTTGGAGTTCTCAAAAGAAATTTTCAATACTTGGGTACTAAGACATTCATATATACCATTATATAAAACCATGTTAAGAACTCATTTGGACTATGCTAGTTCAGTATGGTCTCCCTCCATACAAAAAACGATATTGATAAAGAAGGAGTCCAAAGAAGGGTACCAAAACAACTACCAGGTCTCAAAGACTTATAACCTGTATAAAATCGCAATATGTACACGACATATCGACAATTACCTATTATAGCTACGTATATGGCGCACTGCAATCTCTTTTAATTTTTCTTTTTCCAAATGATTATCATTAGGGAAAACGAAGCACTTTAACGCCCTTAATTGGTACTCCACCCCTTGAAAGTTGTGTTTATACTCTTTGTGATTAAATACGAATTTGAATTATGCATATTATGTATAATATAACGACTTCAGTCGTAGGTATATCCTATACTATATCTAACTAAACGACGTTTTTTTCAAAATTTTAGTTGAGTTCTCAAAAGAAATTTTCAATACTTGGGTACTAAGACATTCATATATACCATTATATAAAACCATGTTAAGAACTCATTTGGACTATGCTAGTTCAGTATGGTCTCCCCCATACAAAAAACGATATTGATAAAGAAGGAGTCCAAAGAAGGGTACCAAAACAACTACCAGGTCTCAAAGACTTATAACCTGTATAAAATCGCAATATGTACACGACATATCGACAATTACCTATTATAGCTACGTATATGGCGCACTGCAATCTCTTTTAATTTTTCTTTTTCCAAATGATTATCATTAGGGAAAACGAAGCACTTTAACGCCCTTAATTGGTACTCCACCCCTTGAAAGTTGTGTTTATACTCTTTGTGATTAAATACGAATTTGAATTATGCATATTATGTATAATATAACGACTTCAGTCGTAGGTATATCCTATACTATATCTAACTAAACGACGTTTTTTTCAAAATTTTAGTTTGCGGCGTGAATTATATTGTCCCAAATGTCACAGTTCACCATGTGCATGTAATAAATTATACTTACTATGGAAACGGAACGAATACTACTGGAGTAAAGGGAGAAATTAGCCAACCAGGTAAATACTTTAAGTTATTACTGTTTTATTAAAAGAAAAAAAATATATATATGTAGAGAATGTATACACACATGAGTGAATTTAACATTTGAAAACATGCAAAAAGGACAGATAACCCGTGGTAATTAAAAAGATATAATATATGAACAAAATAGTGACGTGATGTCCCTCCCCCTTTTTAATAATATCGTTACAACAAGCCCAATAAATACCTCCAAAAAGTAATTCCGAGAGACAATCTATATACAGCAACTATAAATCCCCGACTCTTCACAAAAACAATAATAAAATACATTTATTTTTTTCTTCATAATCAATAAATTTAAAGAACAATCAGTAAAGTAGATCTAATTAAATGACTAAGAAAGTGATAATCCCAACACACAATATAAAAAAGAAGATGTGGTATGATTGCCAATGAGACAACTGTCCACAAGAGACCAAAATGACATAGACATTAACAACTATAGGTCACCGTACGGCCTTCAACAAGCTCATTACCGGTCGTTAAGAAATTAATCAGAAAGACTGACTTAGTCCAAACTTTTGAACAACTCTTCATAGATAGTAGAATTATCGTATGTATATAAATCGGCTTTAAAACTTTCATCAGACACGTACTCCCTCTTAAATCATTAATTCGTCATAAGTCTAATTTTATACTTAGTCTGAGTTGTTAATACAGACGGTCCAAGTTGTTTTATTAACAGTCCAAGTTGTTTTATTAACAGTCCAAGTTGTTTTATTAACAGTCCAAGTTGTTTTATTAACGGTCCAAGTTGTTTTATTAACGGTCCAAGTTGTTTTATTAACGGTCCAAGTTGTTTTATTAACAGTCCAAGTTGTTTTATTAACAGTCCAAGTTGTTTTATTAACGGTCCAAGTTGTTTTATTAACGGTCCAAGTTGTTTTATTAACAGTCCAAGTTGTTTTATTAACAGTCCAAGTTGTTTTATTAACAGTCCAAGTTGTTTTATTAACAGTCCAAGTTGTTTTATTAACAGTCCAAGTTGTTTTATTAACAGTCCAAGTTGTTTTATTAACAGTCCAAGTTTTCTTAATAATGACGGTCCGAGTGGTCTTTTATGGAGACGGTCCAAGTTGTCTCCAAACTGACTTGTCTTTAACCCGACCAGTGGGGTATTGTCCAATTTCGAAATGAACTGACATTTTATGATCTATTTTCATCATTTCTACAACAGTACCACTTGAAACGTCCATGAGAATCACTATACAAACATGTGAGAATAGCAGCAAACCAGTCCACATCGACTAACAACTTTATTGATTAACTTTCACATTTAACTTAACTATATTCTTATTTCACTTTCTATTTTATATCTAAAACGGCCTTATAACAAATTTTATTGTAACAGTTCTTCTGGCAAACTGCATGAACCGCCAAAGTTGTACTTCCCTGTTTGATTTCATCATGTTTATATGTAATATTGTCCTGAAGATGCCACGCTTGTTGGCGAAACATGTTAACCAGAATAAGGGAGCTACCATTTGATTTTTATGGGGGCTAGGATGAAATTTGAAAAAAGGTAGGACAGGAGTTTTGAGTTAAAAAAAAGGCAGGATGACAGTTTCTGTTAAAAAAAGTCAGGATAAAGTAAGAAAAAAAAGGTAGGAAAGAAAAGAGTGAAAAATAAAAAATAAAGCAGGAGAGAGATAACTTCTAAAAAATATGCAGGACAAAATTTGTCATCCTAGCCCCCCCCCCCCCCCCCCCCTAAAATAAAATGGTAGCTCCAGAACTCTTACCATGTGGTAAATGGTGGACGCTATTGTCTTTATTATCGTTTTATGTTTATATTGTAGTTCAATCATCAATACCCTTCAGTCTCCAGAACCACAATTTGCTGACCCATTGGATCGCCGACGTTAGACCTCATGAGTACAAAACTATACTGATATTCTAAATTGTAATTAGGCTTTTCACTAAAATTATTTGGAGTCCTAGAGTAGAGTCATCTCTTTTTTGCAGAAGTGAGGCTCAGTTGATTTTGGTAAGTCCTATAACGAAGTTTAACATTACATTTGTACTCAATAATTCTTATCTTGTTGCTGTGGCTCAGTTGATTTTGGTAAGATCCTATAACCAAGATAACATTACATTTGTTACTCAAATAATTTTTATTTTGATCTGCTGCTGTTAGCCTTAAGCTTTACTTTTGTAAACATTAAAATAAAGTTAAGTCAGTTGAATTGATCACAGTAAACAAACCAAACTACTGGATATTGATCATGAAATTAATGTTTATACAATTAATCATTTAAAAATTAGCAAATGTTCATATACAGACAAACAAAACCAGATTACATGACTTGGTACAGCATAATCTAGTACAACGTTAATCATTTACAAACTAGCAATGTTCATATACAGACAAACAACGAACCAGATTACATGACTTGGTACAGCCATAATGCTAGTACACGTTAATCATTTACAAACTAGCTAATGTTCATATACAGACAAACAACGAACCAGATTACATGACTTGGTACAGCCATAATGCTAGTACACGTTAATCATTTACAAACTAGCAAATGTTCATATACAGACAAACAACGAACCAGATTACATGACTTGGTACAGCCATAATGCTAGTACACGTTAATCATTTAAAAACTAGCAATGTTCATATACAGACAAACAACGAACCAGATTACATGACTTGGTACAGCCATAACGCTAGTACAACGTTAATCATTTAAAACTAGCTAATGTTCATATACAGACAAACAACGAACCAGATTACATGACTTGGTACAGCCATAACGCTAGTACAACGTTAATCATTTACAAACTAGCTAATGTTCATATACAGACAAACAACGAACCAGATTACATGACTTGGTACAGCCACATAACGAACTATGTACACGTTCAATCATGTACAAAACCATACGCATAATGTTTCATATACAGACAAACAACGAACCAGATTACATGACTTTGTACAGCCATAATGCTAGTACACGTTAATCATTTACAAACTAGCAAAGGTTCATATACAGACAAACAACGAACCAGATTACATGACTTGGTACAGCCATAATGCTAGTACACGTTAATCATTTAAAAACTAGCTAATGTTCATATACAGACAAACAACGAACCAGATTACATGACTTGGTACAGCCATAATGCTAGTACACGTTAATCATTTAAAAACTAGCTAATGTTCATATACAGACAAACAACGAACCAGATTACATGACTTGGTACAGCCATAATGCTAGTACACGTTAATCATTTAAAAACTAGCTAATGTTCATATACAGACAAACAACGAACCAGATTACATGACTTGGTACAGCCATAATGCTAGTACACGTTAATCATTTACAAACTAGCTAATGTTCATATACAGACAAACAACTGTCCACAAGAGACCAAAATGACACAGACATTAACAACTATGGGTCACCGTACGGCCTTCAACAATGAGCAAAGCCCATACCGCATAGTCAGCTATAAAAGGCCCCGATATGACAATGTAAAACAATTCAAACGAGAAAACTAACGGCCTTATTTATATACAAAAATTGAAGAAAATAAATGTGTAACACATAAACAAACGACAACCACTGATACACCAATCTAATTAAAAACCGATCTCTCATCGCTCTTGTTTCTGATATGTCGCGGTGATCGTAGTTGTTAATGTCTGTGTCATTTTGGTCTCTTGTGGACAGTTGTTTCATTGGCAATCATACCACATCTTCTTATTTATATATACAGACAAACAACTGAGCAGATTACATGATTTGGTACAGCCATATGGTGTACATTTATTAAATATAAAGGGTATAAGCTGACAGTAAATTCTAAATCATCGTTTGTTATGAGATTGTGACACAATGATGACTGATATTGTGACTAATTTACCTATTATGTCTGTTTGTTTACACATCGTTTTAGATACCCCGGTATAATGGAATTTGACGTGACTGTCATACAAGTGAGAAGTTTAGCGCTATAAAACCAGGTTCAATCCACCATTTTCTAGCCAGTCAAGGACGTTAAAAACTTCCATTTGTTGTATTTTCTACCTGTACCAAGTCTGACAGTAGTTGTCCATTCGTTTGATGTGTTTTATCATTTGATTTTGCCATTTGGATAGGGACTTTCCGTTTGAATATTCCGCGGAGTTCAGTATTTTTGTGATTTTCACTTTTCTTCATAACAAAAATGTGGTATACAACACACCATCTATATGAATCATTCTGTATTATTTAAAAATAATTTTAATCTCATTTTCCCTTTCTTGAGCTCCGTTAGATATAGAACGTACCGTGTTATAAAATCGGTTTTTTTTTATAGATGAAACAGGAATACGTGGAGACAAGGGAACGCAAGGTGATAAAGGAATGACCGGACAGAAGGGCACACAAGGAGACAAAGGAATGGCAGGAATAAAGGGCACACAAGGAATCACAGGATTGAAAGGAATGATGGGCTACAAAGGCATAAAAGGTATGCAAGGAATGAAAGGCGTCAAAGGAATGAAAGGAACAGGAGGCGACAAAGGATTAACTGGAAATAAAGGTACAACAGGAGATAAGGGTACTACAGGAGACAAAGGGATACGAGGAGACAAGGGAACACAGGGCGACAAGGGAATGAAAGGAGGTACAGGAAACAAAGGCACACAAGGTGATAAAGGAATGACAGGAAACAAAGGAACAGAAGGCGATAAAGGAGTGACAGGAAATACAGGAACACAAGGCGATAAAGGAGCGACAGGAAATAAAGGAACACAAGGCGACAAAGGAACAACAGGAAATAAAGGAACACAAGGAGACAAAGGAGCAACAGGAACACAAGGTGACAAAGGTGGAGTCGGTGAGGATGGCAAAGATGGTGCGAAAGGAACCCAAGGGGATAAGGGAATGACAGGAAATAAAGGAACACAAGGTGACAAAGGAGCAAAAGGAATGAAGGGACAGACGGGATATAAAGGAATAAAAGGAGTGCAGGGAATGAAAGGCGTCAAAGGAATGGCGGGAGATAAAGGATCTAAAGGTATGTTTTTGCACGGTTGGTTACTTTAGATTTAGCTTCAGTCTCCATGTCTTTACACGTGACTATTATTATGAATCGGTCGATATCGCTTTACAAGTTACAACAGTATAAAGTGTTTAACCTCGTACTTTCATAAAGGCTGAAGTTTTACTACATTGTGGATGTTATTAATAAATGTCGCTTCTCTTGCCTCCGCACCTGATTTTAAATAATCACTATTAAAGTTTAAAGATTGTCTGAAGTTCCTCATTGATTATTTAAAATCCGATATGAAGGCTTGAAAAGAGACCTTTCATTTACTATCGTTGGTAGATGTTTTAAACTTTAACACAAAGAAGACAGAACAAAAGATAATCAAACAGTAGGGTTTTTCTTTTCAAGATATATGAAATAAAATGATATATAAAATGGCAGCATTTTCTCAAACATTTAGTCGGTACTTTTAAATTTGTTTTAAACAGATTAAAAACTACAATGCATACAGGTTGTAATCAGTATATGAGCGAATCCCAGAGGTGAATTTAGGGGGAGGGGTAGTTGTCCGCCCCCTTTTGAGCGGGAACTGAAGCATGACTTCAGTGGGCTCCTAATTTTTAAGTCAGTTAGGCCCTACTTTTGAAATTTGTTTGATACGCGACTTAATCCAAATCATATTTCGCTCATACCACTCCGGGAAAAAAGGGATAAAAAGTGCAGCATATACAATTTAAAAACAACCTGTATTATAAAACAATTGTGTATTTACACAATACATAAAGATACAAAAATAATCCACATACCCATATGCTCTACACATGTCTAAAAAGGAAATATTACCTCCGCCCATGTTCTTTTAATACGTGCAAACAACATAACAAATGGTCAGCGTATTTGATACTCTGCAATCACGTGATTTAACTTTGTTAATTTTTTTTATAGATTGATTGTAATGCGTTTTCATAGTGTAAACAACTCATGTACATGTAACATTAACCTTAATTTTTCAGGAACTTCTGGCGACAAAGGAACGCACGGAGATAAAGGCGAGACTGGGAATAAGGGAACACAAGGAGACAAAGGAACACATGGTGATAAGGGTATGACAGGAATGAAAGGAACACAAGGAGATAAAGGTGAAAAGGGAATAAACGGAAACCCAGGCACTCTAGGCGATAAAGGAATGACAGGCAATAAAGGTACGACCGGTGACAAGGGAACACAAGGAGACAAGGGAATGACAGGCGCAAAAGGAACACAAGGTGACAAAGGAATGACAGGTCAAACAGGAACGCAAGGAGACAAAGGAACTAAAGGAATGAAAGGCGAGACAGGTTCCAAAGGAACGAAAGGAATGCAGGGAATGAAAGGTGTAAAAGGAATGAAAGGAGCAAAAGGAACACAGGCGATAAGGGAACAGCTGGTGATAAAGGAATGACAGGAAACAAAGGGACGACTGGGAACAAAGGCACACTAGGTGACAAAGGAATGACAGGAGGGAAAGGAACACAAGGAGACAAAGGAACCAAGGGAATGAAGGGAGAGTCAGGAAACAAAGGGACGACTGGGGACAAAGGCACACTAGGTGACAAAGGAATGACAGGATCTAAAGGGACAGATGGAGATAAAGGAATGACAGGCGAAAAAGGAACACAAGGAGACAAAGGAGCTAAAGGAATGAAGGGAGAAACGGGATACAAAGGGACGACTGGGGACAAAGGCACACTAGGTGTAAAAGGAATGAAGGGATCAAAAGGAACACAAGGAGACAAAGGTATAAAAGGAATGAAAGGCACTCAAGGAGATAAGGGAACGACGGGAGATAAAGGCACACTAGGTGACAAAGGTATGACAGGAAATAAAGGAACACAAGGAGACAAAGGAACCAAGGGAATGAAAGGAAAGACAGGATACAAAGGAATGAAAGGAATTCAGGGAATGAAAGGTGTAAAAGGAATGAAGGGAACAAAAGGAACATATGGTGACAAAGGAACTGATGGTGATAAAGGAACAATGGGAGATAAAGGAATGCCAGGTAAAAGGCTTATTACGGCGTTCTACTATTTTTTTACAGAATTTTATAAATATATTTTAACTTATCGTAACTTTAGATTGAGCAGGGTTGGCAATAAAACATGACCAATTAAGGATTTAATATTTAATATTTTTTACATATCAAATATCAATACAGTTTAGAATGTAAAAAGGCAGTTTTTTTATGAACGGAAGAAAAAAGTTAAATCGTTCCTTTTTTTTTCTTTCTAATTTGACTATAATTATACTATGTCAGGTTATATTTTGGTCATCTTTAAGTGAAGCAAAAAATTGGACAACTAAAAAAAACACGTGTAACGGAAATTGATTACAATGATTATAATTTATCTTTATACTGGTATTAAATATCATAAAGAAATCTATGTTGCCAATTCTCTTATTTCAAACATTGCAAATTGTAAACAATTCATATCATATGAAAATAACTGAAAAGTAATATCTAAAAATGTAATGCTTGCGGACTCTTTTTTTTTAATTGAATGCTTTTAAACTGGATTAGAATACTTGAAGATAGACTGATGATTGGGCAACATTATTTTTCTATTGATGGTCCGAGTACACAGTTATCGTCCTTTACGAATATAGTCCTTAGTGTGGACAGTGTGTTACTTGCCATTTTTTTTTATACCCCTCCCAAAGGAGTAGGTCCGGTAAGCACCGATTTTGGCCTCAAATTTCAGTTTCATCTGACGAAAGATTTTGACCACTTTTTAAACACTTAAGTGTCTATTTCATATGATGCAATTAATTTATGTGAAAGATTTTAACTTATTTAGTCATTAAAAACGATCCGATTCTGGCTCAAATATGAGAAATCTACCAAATAGGCGAAAAAATGTCACTTTTCAGATGGTTTTTGTCAAAAACGAAAGTGGCCGCATCCGTGTTCATCCTCAATCTTTATATATGTTATGTATTATCATTAAATACAATTTCCATTTCAATATTTTGGATGAACACGAATGCGGCCACTTTCGTTTTACACGGAAACCGTCTAAAATTTGACTAAAATGCTGGAATTGTGAAGATTTCAGTAATTTAGCATGAATTAATGGTGCTAGTTCTCAATATATGTGCATTGTATTGGCAAAAAGAGCCCATATTTATGTAGCAGAACCTTTCTACTATCCAATAAATGACTAAAAGTTTACATTTTTAACACTTTTGTAAAACTGCTATATTTAGGGGCCAAAAAGGGATCTTACTGGACCTACTCCTTTATTTCTCCATGTTTTATGCCTCATATAGCAAGTAGGGGGTCGAAATGACACTGTAAACAAAATTGTGTCATAAATATTAATATAAAGTAGTGATTAGGTCCAGCTGAAAAGGTAAAAAATTTGCACTTCGGAAGCTGTCAAAAGATTTCAAGACCCCCTTAACATACAATTGTCCATATTTTGAGCTAGGGTTGATGAAGTTTTCTATAATTTTGATATAATTTGTCCCAAAAGTAGTTCAACACACTGTAAAAATGTAATTGAGAAAGCGCAGGTGGGATTTTTTAATTTTCACTTATTGTCTAAAAGAAATGCACTACGAAATAACTGTGTACTCGGACCTGTTAGCACTTCTTTCACATCCTTGCAAATAACAATGCATGACGTACGGATATTATTTAACATCATTAAACATTATTTCATAGGGGCTAAAGGGACACTAGGAGATAAAGGAATGATAGGACCAAAAGGAACACAAGGGGATAAAGGAACACAGGGAGATAAAGGAATGAAAGGACAGGATGGAACACAAGGTGACAAAGGAATCACAGGTCTAAAAGGAACCCAAGGAGACAAAGGAACCAAAGGAATGAAAGGAGAGACAGGTTACAAAGGAATGAAAGGAATGCAGGGAATGAAAGGCGTCAAAGGTATGAAAGGGTCTAAAGGAACGCAAGGAGACAAAGGTATGACAGGAGGAAAGGGAACACAAGGAGATAAGGGAACGACGGGAGATAAAGGCACACTAGGTGACAAAGGAATGACAGGAGGGAAAGGAACACAAGGAGACAAAGGAACCAAGGGAATGAAGGGAGAGTCAGGATTCAAAGGAATAAAAGGAATGCAGGGAATGAAAGGAGTCAAGGGAATGAAAGGAGAAAAAGGAACAAATGGAGACAAGGGAATGATTGGTCAACCAGGAACACAAGGTGACAAAGGAACTAAAGGAATGAAAGGCAAAACAGGTTTTAAAGGAATGAAAGGAATGCAGGGAATGAAAGGCGTCAAAGGAATGAAAGGTTCTAAAGGAACGCAAGGTGACAAAGGATTCATAGGAGAGAAGGGAACACAAGGAGACAAGGGTATGACTGGAGAGAAAGGAACAGATGGTGACAAAGGAATTACAGGAGAAAAAGGAACTCAAGGAGATAAAGGCATAACTGGACAGAAAGGAACACAGGGAGATAAAGGACTGACAGGAATGAAAGGAACACAAGGGGATAAAGGAACACAAGGGTACAAAGGAATGATAGGACAAGATGGACCACAAGGAGACAAAGGAATGACAGGTCTAAAAGGAACTCAAGGAGACAAAGGAATGACAGGTCTAAAAGGAACTCAAGGAGACAAAGGAATGAAAGGAATGCAGGGAATGAAAGGTGTTAAAGGAATGAAAGGGTTTAAAGGAACAGATGGAGATAAAGGAACTGTAGGTGATAAGGGGGCATCCGGAGAAAAAGGTGGAAAGGGAACACCTGGTTCGAAAGGAACGCAAGGGGATAAAGGAACACAAGGAGATAAAGGTTTGTACAGATATCTAATTTACATTGATTGTACCATATCCTTTAACGTTTATTTACCAATAATTTCGATTTTTGAATTCTATAAAATTATTTTAATACAACCACCCACGTTAATACACGGCTTGAAACAGGAGTAATGGCTCGGTGAGGATTGAATTACACCTGGTTCTTAGGCTCGTACAGCTAATACTTTAAGACACTTATGTATCTTACAATACTCAAGTCAACTTCGGAATTCTTCATCAAATCATTAAAATAATAAATTGTTTGTTGAAAAGTTCATCATAAAATTACAGGTCGACATCGCTTTATGTACACTTAGTCTTGACACACATTTACACTGTGAAATTGAACGTGTTGTATGAGTTTTTTCGGAATTTTATTAAATGGGTAAAGGTGCAGACAAGGCAAAAATTCAAAACCGAAAAGACAAAGATTGTCAATATATAAAAAAGAAAAGGGAAAAATTGCCAATTTATATATATATAAAAAAGAGAAAAATGTTCATACAAATTGAAGAATACACAAATGAAAGAACAAATTGAAGAACAAAGAAATGGATTACCATATAATTTTGGCAACTTCGAGAAGAAAAATGATGAAAGCATATAAACATCGACACAATATATATATAAGTTTAGTTTTCCATTATAGAAATGATGTTAATCTTTCAAGAATGAGCGATGGAAGGATCATATAACCGCTGTTCTTTTATCAGATTGTAAACTTCCAATCTTATTTATAAATGCGTCAAAATTAACAAACCAAAAAACGTAACCATGCCAAGAAATTGCCGTACCGTTTGAAATTTTGCAAAATCCCATTTGAGTAAATACAGTGGATGCATTAATAATTAGGACCATTTGGTATAAATGGGTCATGTTTTAAAAAGCGGAAGAGATACATAAAACATAAAATTAATTTTTCATTGAAAATAAATCAAATGTACTTAAATGGGTGCCGTAGGAGGTCCAACGGAATTTTTAGTGATGATTTATTGGCATGTATGTAGTCATATCAATCGCTTCCTTTGAGATTGAGCCGTTGTTTGGATGATTTGTGTTCCATATAATTCCGGAACATACTCTTGAAACATTATCATAACAATCGGCTAAAATGTTAGGACTTGCAATCAATATGTAAAATGTTATGAATGGACACATACTACAAACACTCTAAATGAAAGCTATAAGAATATGCAGCTCAGAAGACTTTGGATAATTGTAGATCCCCTTTGGTTACAGAACTTTTTTAATGTTTAGTTCTTGTGAGTCAGTGGATCTTAAGTGTTCGAGTTTTGATGTTTCCGTATGAAGGTTAACCAAAAAAGCGTTTCGGACATTCGAAATCAATAAGTGATATTTGATCTTCAATACATTGCAACTATTCATTTTTGGAATAGCAATTGAGATGCCATTGTAATATTTTGTATACAATCAATGAATTTAACGGATTATAAAATAACTTATATATCTCCACATCTGTTTTATATAAATAACGGTTTAAACACGACACCACTGCTATGGATCTTTAATTTCTTTTTAAATCATTCATTATAATAGGGGACAAGGGAACAGTAGGTGACAAGGGAACGACAGGCGACAAAAGGAACATTAGGAGACAAAGGAACGACAGGAGATAAAGGAACACAAGGGATAAAGGAATCACAGGTCAAAAGGAACTCAAGGAGACAAAGGAACTAAAGGAATGAAAGGCGAGACAGGTTACAAAGGAATGAAAGGAATGCAAGGAATGAAAGGTGTAAAAGGGATGAAAGGATCTAAAGGAACACAAGGCGATAAAGGAACAGATGGTGATAAAGGCATGACAGGATCCAAAGGGACGACTGGAGATAAAGGAACAGACGGCGACAAAGGAACTGATGGTGATAAAGGAATGAACAGGACAAAAAGGAACACAAGGTGACAAAGGAACGACAGGAGACAAAGGCGCAACAGGTATGTAGTACGAGACTTTTTCTAATTGCAGGTAAAGTAAGCCAGCTCCAACCAACCTGATGTTCCTGTGGGATTTTATTTCTTTGGACAAACATTTTTAGGATTTAAAAAAAAAAAAAAAAAACAATTATTTTCAATATCATACATTAACAAGAAGTAAGTTTCCACTTATCTTTAATGGAAACAATTTCTGTTTTATCTTTGGCTTCTAAAACACGTTTTACTTTCATGGAATTTAGAATCAAACAAGTTATTTTATGAAATACCCATCCTCACAAAAGATGAAATAATAACTACAAAAAATTATAAAACCATGTTTATAACCTTATAGATACCACTGAATTATAAAATTGAGAACAACCGACCATAGAGCAGACAACAGCCGAAGGCTACCAATGGGTGTATATTCCTTATGTTACAAAAAAAACCTTCTTTTTTTAACAGCAAAACGATGTCAGCCGCTGAAAATAGATATCAATAGAAAAATCAAAGGATATAGACTAGGGTATCTATCAATGACACAAATACAATACTTTGCATAGCAAAATAAAAAAAAAAATACACACACACAAAGTAAAGGACAAGCCCTTATTTTTATTGCATTTCTTAATCTCAAATCACAGTGAGGTCCTTCGACACGAGGCATTAAAACATAACAACTTAGTAATTAAGATATCAGACGAAAAGCGAGGGACTGGTGTTCCTGGTAAATTATATTAATGCAAAAATGTAAAAATAAATTCTAAAATTGAGGGCATATATATCATGTTTCTCAGATATGAAGTGCCTGGTTTGGTCACTTTGGTATTTTAAAATTTCCGGTAACCATTGCAGTAAGAGGTCTGATGTGTAACACTTTTTATTTCTTTTAAATGTCCATACGTCTGTCATTTACTTTTAGGAAACAAAGGAACACAAGGTGAAAAGGGGACGAAAGGAATGAAAGGCGAGACGGGATATAAAGGCATGAAAGGAATGCAGGGAATGAAAGGCGTTAAAGGAATGAAGGGATCAAAAGGAACATATGGTGACAAAGGAACTGATGGCGATAAAGGAATGAAGGGAATGAAAGGCACTACTGGAGATAAAGGTGAAACAGGATTTAAAGGACCCGTAGGACCAAAGGGAACTATAGGCGACAAAGGAATGACCGGCATGAAAGGAACACAAGGAGACAAAGGAGCAAAGGGAATGAAGGGAGAGACGGGAGACAAAGGTATGAAAGGAATGCACGGTATGAAGGGAGTCAAAGGAACGAAAGGAGAGAAAGGAACATACGGTGACAAAGGAACTGATGGAGACAAAGGAACGCAAGGAGATAAAGGTGTAACTGGTCAAAAAGGAACAATTGGGGACAAAGGTGTCAAAGGAACACAAGGTGACAAAGGAGCAGATGGCACACCAGGAACACAAGGAGACAAAGGGATGATAGGGATGAAAGGAACACAAGGAGATAAAGGAACTAAAGGAATGAAGGGAGAGACGGGATATAAAGGCATGAAAGGAATGCAAGGGATGAAAGGGGTAAAAGGAATGAAAGGAAGTAAAGGAACACAAGGCGACAAAGGAATGACAGGAGAAAAGGGAACAATTGGTGACAAAGGTCAAGGTGGCACTCAAGGCGACAAGGGAATGGCAGGGGAGAAAGGTACACTAGGAGATAAAGGAACTAAAGGAATGAAAGGAGAAACGGGATATAAAGGGATGAAAGGAATGCAAGGAATGAAAGGTATTAAAGGAATGAAAGGAAGTAAAGGCACAGTTGGGGACAAAGGTGAGAAAGGAGGAGAAGGACCACCAGGTTCCAAAGGAACCCAAGGTGACAAAGGAATGGATGGAGAAAAGGGAACACAAGGGGATAAAGGAATGCCAGGAATGAAGGGAACTCTTGGAGACAAGGGAATGCAAGGAATGAAGGGAACTCTTGGAGACAAGGGAATGAAAGGAATGAAGGGAACACAAGGCGACAAAGGTATGAAAGGAATGAAGGGTATCAAAGGAATGAAAGGAACACAAGGTGATAAGGGAATGACTGGAAATAAAGGAACACAAGGCGACAAGGGAACGAAAGGAATGAAAGGCGAGACAGGTTACAAAGGAATAAAAGGTATGCAGGGAATGAAAGGTGTTAAAGGAATGAAGGGATCAAAAGGAACATATGGTGACAAAGGAACTAGTGGTGATAAAGGAACAATGGGAGATAAAGGAATGACTGGAGAGAAAGGAACACAAGGAGACAAAGGAACAGATGGTGACAAAGGGACATACGGAGATAAAGGGATGACAGGAATGAAGGGAACGCAAGGAGACAAAGGAACACAAGGCGATAAGGGAACAGCTGGTGATAAAGGAATGACAGGAAACAAAGGGACGACTGGGGACAAAGGCACACTAGGTGACAAAGGAATGACAGGAGGGAAAGGAACACAAGGAGACAAAGGAACCAAGGGAATGAAGGGAGAGACAGGCTACAAAGGAATGAAAGGAATGCTGGGAATGAAAGGCGTTAAAGGAATGAAGGGAGAAAAGGGAACTCTAGGAGACAAAGGAACACAAGGAGACAAAGGAACACATGGAGATAAAGGAATGATCGGAAGTAAAGGCACCACCGGAGATAAAGGAGAACCTGGTAAGTAAATACAGTTATACGCTCATAAAGTTGTTTACTACATGTATGACTATGCGCATCAGTACTTCGTGTATGTGTTTGCCTCTAAATATATTTGATTTGATATATGTTACACAACTTATAGTGAAACTTTACATTTGTTGTCCTCTTGGACGACATCAAAAGTTCAATTTGGATAAAACAACTTAATTCAAGGGCCAAGTAAGCTTGACTTATAACTCGACGTCCGGCGCCCGTCTTGTTGATAACTTTGCACAAATCTTCTTCATTGATACTAATTCACTATTTGACCAAATTCAACATGGCTTAAAATAGAACGTGATGGAAAATGCAAGTTTGTGTCTTTTGTCATGAAACTGCTATAAATAAAGATGATTGGAAAGATAATTAATCTTGGTAGATGTGTGAATTATGCTGAGATCTGTCTTTTTTCATTAAAACAGTTATAATTGCTCTTAAATCACGAATTTTACGGTTTATATGTTATTTTCGCCTGTTATATGTTTTGCCTTTTTAGATAAAAAAGAAAATTTAAAAATATCAGAAATTATAAACTAGACAAGACAAAGTTGAAATTTTCCGACGACTCCTTATTTGAGTTATTGCCCTTTGATAATTGTTACCAATCATTTGCGTTTTTTGCATCCTAAAACTATAATTTTAGATAAATTTTAAAACTGAATAAGCAACATTATTAATCTACAAATCAGTTTGATGGCCGAAAGTGTCAGTCGACTGCTGCTTTTCAGAGTTATTGCCCTTTACCCATGTTAAGTTTTTAATTTTATCTTTAGATACCCCCAAAAATATGACCAGCAAGTTCAGGCCTTGCGGTCATAAAACTTTTCGAGCACGATTTTTGTGCTCCGAGCACTGAGCTAAGTTCTATGACTTCAACCCCAGATCTAATAGTCAACATGGACGAAACGTTTAGTCGACACTCTTTTTAAGAGTGTTTACTCTTCAATGATAATTTTTACCACTAAGCTTTAACTTTTACCCCTTTTCTCTATTATCTATTAAAATGATAAAAGACAGATGAACAATTTAAAGTAAAAATTATGAGCAAAGTAAGATTTTTTAAATAAGTCATATTAAATCAACACCCATGGTAGACTCTTGATAGGACTTAGTACCCTTAAATGGCATCACGGTAGACTTTTGATAGGATTTATTACCATTAAATGGCGATTTTCAGTTATGCCGATTTGTCAACCTTTTTGGGATTTGGGCTAAAATTTTAGAGAGATAAAATTGAGAAAGGTTATAGGGAATGTGTCAAAAGCGACAACAACCCGACCATAGAGCAGACAACAGCCGGAGGCCACAAATAGGTCTTCAATGTACCGAGGAACCTCCCGCACCCGTAGGTGTCCTTTAGAAACTGTAAATAGAAAAAAATGTCATATGTTCTATTCTTATCCACGACGTTTTATAGTGCCTATTGTTAAAAAGGGCGTATTGACATAGGTGAGTGACGCAGGCTATTCGAAGCCTTATGTCTGTTAATGATATACCAAAAAGGGTAACGTCCTTGGTTATACGAAATCAAACATGCAAGCAGGACTTTGTATGTAAATATTCATTATCATTGTGTATTATGTAAGTATTTCAAAGTACTATTGTTTGTCTGTTTGTCCTTTTCTTTTTACCCATGGCAGTGTCAGTTTATTTTCGATTATGAGTTTGACTATCCATCTGGTATCTTCCGTCCCTCTTTTATTACAGGGAGAAACATTTCACGATAACACTATACAGACAAATATAATTAAAAAAAACAACAACACAAAAACATAACTCGAACAACTGACAAAAATAAGAAAGGGTCGAGATCAGATGTTTTTGCAGGGTTGGCATCTTCTACGACAAAATCATTAAGCGCCATTCAAAAACAGACTCAGTCAAAATACACATCGGGAATAAAACCCAATCCGCCGTTTCAGAAGCTAAAAGACTATGGGTAATTTCATTGTTCGTACCCTAAAATGAAAACAAAGTCATGTCATTGGTTGAATTTCAATTGTTTGCGACGTTGTTAGCAAATCACGGCGTTTTGGTGTAAGCATTTAAAAATATTACCCAGACGGCGTTGGATTCTTAAACAATAAATTGACACATTAACAGACCAAACAACTCCTTGAATTTGTCGAATAAGAAACAACATTCAACATAAAATGAAATAAAACAGAACAAAATCATCCTTGTATATTTGTGAAAACTTGTTGAATTAAATAATCGTCGGCCAATTATTCTGATTTAGGTGCTACTAAAAACTTGTAGAAATCACGTAAATATATATATTTCAACTTATATCTCGTTAATGTAATTTACTTTTTATAAAGGAACACAAGGAGACAAAGGAATGACAGGACTAAAAGGAACACAAGGAGACAAAGGAATGAAAGGAAAAAAGGGAACAGAAGGCGACAAAGGAATGACGGGAGAAAAAGGAACTATCGGAGATAAAGGTGAAAACGGAACACAAGGAGATAAAGGAATGACAGGACCAGAAGGAACACACGGCGATAAGGGAACGAAAGGAATGAAAGGCGAAACAGGTTACAAAGGAATGAAAGGAATGCAGGGAATGAAAGGTGTTAAAGGAATGAAAGGAGACAAAGGGACATTAGGTGACAAGGGAACTGATGGAGATAAAGGAACGCAAGGAGATAAGGGATTGATAGGAGAGAAGGGAACGACGGGTGATAAGGGTATGGCAGGTCAGAAGGGAACATTAGGCGATAAAGGAACGAAAGGAATGAAAGGCGAGACAGGCTACAAAGGAATGAAAGGAATGCAAGGAATGAAGGGAATTAAAGGAATGAAGGGATTAAAAGGAACAGATGGAGACAAAGGAATGACGGGACAGAAGGGAACACAAGGAGATAAAGGTGATACAGGTGAAAAAGGAACACAGGCGATAAAGGAACTAAAGGAATGAAAGGCACTACAGGTGATAAAGGAATGAAGGGAATGCAGGGAATGAAAGGAATAAAAGGAATGAAGGGATCAAAAGGAACAGATGGAGATAAAGGAGTGACTGGTAATAAAGGCACAGTTGGCGACAAAGGAGCAATAGGAGAAGATGGACCAAAAGGTCCACCGGGAACACAAGGTGACAAAGGAATGAAAGGTGCAAAAGGAACTCAAGGAGATAAGGGAACGAAAGGAATGAAAGGCGAGACAGGTTATAAAGGAATGAAAGGAATGCAGGGAATGAAAGGTGTAAAAGGAATGAAAGGTGAAAAAGGAACAGAAGGCGACAAAGGAACTGATGGAGACAAAGGAACGCTAGGAGATAAAGGAATGATAGGAGAGAAAGGAACACAAGGGGACAAAGGAATGACAGGAAACAAAGGAACACAAGGAGACAAGGGTACAAATGGAGATAAAGGAAAAGTTAGGTGATAAAGGAACTTCTGGTGACAAAGGTCAAACAGGTTCAAAGGGAACTCAAGGCGATAAGGAATGACAGGAATGAAGGGAACTCAAGGAGACAAGGGAATGACAGGCATGAAAGGAACTCAAGGAGATAAAGGAATGAAAGGAGAAACAGGCTACAAAGGCATGAAAGGTATGCAAGGAATGAAGGGTATCAAAGGAATGAAAGGAACACAAGGTGATAAGGGAACGACAGGCGACAAAGGAACACTAGGAGACAAAGGAACACAAGGTGACAAAGGAACTCAAGGAGATAAAGGAATGACAGGAAACAAAGGAACCGATGGAGACAAAGGACAACCAGGTGAGTTTTGTTTTTAGGTACTTAGAATATAAATGGTAAAGTGAACTATCTTGTTTTTTTTTGTCTTGAAATCGATGTATACTTCTTTACTTAATCATTTATAGGATACTCATTTTCAGTATTGAATCAAAGTCGGTTTTTTTACGCTATCTTTATATATAAATTATTCCGTATATAAGAGTGTACATTTATTGTACATGTATACTTATTGAATGTGTCTGATTTCGACCAGTACACCGGTATATGATTTAAGGGGACAGAACGTTTAGATATCAATTTGATTTTAAGACTTAGCTCTGTGTACCAAGGTCTCCCCCCTTAAGTTGACTTATATATTTGATGAATTTCGTAGGACGTGATAATCATAATGATGTAAAAACATACAGTGAAACTTGTTAAAACCGAACCTCTCCGGGACTACAACTTTTATTTGATATTGGCTGATTTTCGGCTTTATCAGACTCACAACGCATACACATTGATATAACGGTGCTTAAGAACATGCTTCAATTCTGTTTCAGAGAAAAATTCTTCCACAATAAGTGTTGCTAGTGTGTCGTCAAATAGTCTTACTTTAGTTAAACTTGTCAACTCTATAAACTCTGTGGTTTCGTAAACTTTTCCTGTTACAGTTTCGAATTAAATTGTCCACAGTTGGCTGCCCTCTTAGCTTAAATTGCGCCTTATGCTTTTGTAAAATATAGCAGTTTGAAAAAGTATATATACGATCGAATCTAAAGATGCCCGAGCGAACCTAAAAGTACGCACAAGGATAAAACAAACCTAAGACTGAACCATATGTTCAATATTTAATGTCAACCAATACAGAATATCGTAAAAGAAATATTATGAGTATTGTAAGCTGCGGTATATTCTTGTATTTTCCAAATATTTTGTCTTTATATTTGATTTGTAAATAGGAACTCAAGGTGATAAAGGGACTAAAGGTATGAAAGGAGAAACTGGATACAAGGGTATGAAGGGAATGCAGGGTATGAAAGGAGTTAAAGGAATGAAGGGATCAAAAGGAACAGATGGTGATAAAGGAGAAAAGGGAACTCTAGGTGACAAAGGAATGACAGGGTCAAAGGGAACACAGGGAGATAAAGGAACGACAGGGGATAAAGGAACTCTTGGAGATAAAGGAACACAAGGAGACAAGGGAACCGATGGAGATAAAGGAACGACAGGAGATAAAGGAACACTAGGAGATAAAGGGGAAACTGGAGAAAAGGGAACACACGGTGATAAAGGAATTAAAGGAATGAAAGGAGAAACTGGATACAAGGGTTTGAAGGGAATGCAGGGTATGAAAGGAGTTAAAGGAATGAAGGGATCCAAAGGAACATATGGTGATAAAGGAACTGATGGAGATAAAGGAACGCAAGGAGATAAAGGGATGCCAGGAGAGCAAGGAACACAAGGAGATAAAGGAACTAAAGGAATGAAAGGAGAAACGGGATATAAAGGCATGAAAGGAATGCAAGGAATGAAAGGTGTTAAGGGAATTAAAGGAACACAGGGAGATAAAGGAACACAAGGAGATAAAGGTAATGTAAATTTTGTTTTTTTTGTATTTATATTTTTTATTGTCTGGAAGCTCGGTGTTACACAGTGCAATCTTAATATTTACGGATCGACCTACATGTAATATGAAAGAAGGAAAAAAGATTCTACTATTGCAATAAAACAAAAACTAGAACAGGTAAAACAATTTACCGAAAGTGAAACAGAAACGCGTAGAAAAACAACGATTATCTTATCCTGTTTAAGTCAAACCGTAATTCATATATTTGATAACTTGGGAGAAAGCTTAAGGTAGAGAGATATTAAGGTTTCGGTTATTCGATAATAAATGAATGTTCCTTGTATTTGTCTAGTCAAGATTAATAAAATGCCAAAAAAAAAATAAGAACTATCAAATCAAGATCGTGATATACACGATGACACAAAATAAACACAATCGGTAATATTTCATAGTTTTGTTTCAACACATTTATTTATAGTAGATTGGGAAACAAGTTTTTGCAACTTATATTAACCCCTTTCCACTTTGCGGGTGCGAATGCAGCCTTGTAGCGGCATTATCCTGCTCTTTTTCGAAATCTACAAGGGTGTCTTTAACATGCAAGAGATATGTCTCTCTCTTTACACGGGACCATCATCGTTTCCTCAAGACCATACTCGCAAATGGTGTCAAGGGAGAGTCGAAAATTCAGTCCCTGAAATGTTTATCCCGGAACGGGGATCGAACCAGTAACCTTTGTGTAGGAAATCCGATAGCTTAACCAAATGAAAAAAAAGATTCATCCTGCGACGTTTAAATTCGTGAATGATCTTTTCGTTTTATTCTTAATAGTTTATATTTTAGTAGACTCTATTGGAACAGTGTGCCTTTTTTCAGATAGCTATTTGAAAACATACACATTTATGCAAACATTTTAAAGGAACTGATTTCTAATTATTATAAATTATAACCATACTACATAACGGTTTATTATAGTCCTTAACATGCATGAAATATTTGCCACTGGACGTTAAGCAACCAAAAATTAACCAATCAATCGGAACGGTTTATAATACGTTCACGGTGATAGGCGTAACTTATCATAGTCTTCGTTTTTTGAGCATTTGGTTTGGGAGGGTTTTGATTTTCTCTAAAAACAACGTTTCTATAAGATATGCGTATAAAATATAAAATGCTTCTTCATAGGTGGTGACGGTACACAAGGAGACAAGGGACAAAAAGGAACACTGGGTGATAAAGGAGAAAAAGGTACTGATGGAGACAAAGGTGAAACAGGGAATAAGGGAACACAAGGTGATAAAGGGACGACAGGGAATAAAGGAACACTTGGAGATAAAGGGGAAACAGGTGAAAAGGGAACACTAGGTGATAAAGGGACTAAAGGAATGAAAGGAGAAACAGGATACAAGGGTATGAAGGGAATGCAGGGTATGAAAGGAGTTAAAGGAATGAAAGGGTCCAAAGGAACAGATGGTGATAAAGGAGAAAAGGGAACTCTAGGTGACAAAGGAATGACAGGACCAAAGGGAACACAGGGAGATAAAGGAACGACAGGGGATAAAGGAACTCTTGGAGATAAAGGAACACAAGGAGACAAAGGAACCGACGGTGACAAAGGAACAAACGGTGACAAAGGAACACTGGGAGATAAAGGGGAAACAGGAGAAAAAGGAACACAAGGTGACCAAGGAATCAAAGGAATGAAGGGAGAAACAGGATACAAGGGTATGAAAGGAATGCAGGGTATGAAAGGAGTTAAAGGAATGAAGGGATCAAAAGGAACAGATGGTGACAAAGGAGAAAAGGGAACACAAGGTGACAAAGGTGCGAAAGGAATGAAAGGAGAAACAGGATACAAGGGTATGAAGGGAATACAGGGTAAGAAAGGAGTTAAAGGAATGAAAGGAAACAAGGGAACCCACGGCGACAAAGGAACAGACGGCGACAAAGGAACACTGGGAGATAAAGGGGAAACCGGAGAAAAAGGAACACAAGGTGACCAAGGAATCAAAGGAATGAAGGGAGAAACAGGATACAAGGGTATGAAAGGAATGCAGGGTATGAAAGGAGTCAAAGGAATGAAGGGATCAAAAGGAACAGATGGTGACAAAGGGTTACCAGGAACACAGGGTGATAAAGGGATGACAGGAAATAAAGGAACGGACGGTGACAAAGGAACAACGGGCGACAAAGGAACACTTGGTGATAAGGGAATGACTGGTGAAAAGGGAACACAAGGAGACAAAGGCATGACTGGTCTGAAAGGAACACAAGGAGACAAGGGCATGACAGGAAATAAGGGAACAGATGGAGATAAAGGTACTTGATTTTATTTCTCATGTAAGCTTAATTATTTTTTTTTCGTGCATGCTTAAAGGTAAAAACTTTTCATATTTTGAAATGGATCAACTGCATTCAAAATTTATTTCAAAATTACTAGTTTCACATTATATTTTTACCGTTTTGTTGGTGTTAATTTTGATAACTCAGAGACTTATTTTTGCTGGTGTTTGTATTTCCCTAAGGAGTAGTCATATTTGCCCAATTCGTAACGGATCCCATGGAAACCTGTGTCTGCCTTGCGCCAATGCTGCTTCAGTCAACAATGTTTTGGAGGGTGGAATTGCGGACAAAATAAAAACAATCGATTATTTTCTTTACATGCTATAACGTACTCTTGATCAAATTATTTTCAAGTTTCGTAAGATCCCATGAAAGTTTAAAAAAAGTAAATAATTCAAAATAAACAAATAATTCCATAATGTATGTTAAAGCTATTTATGAATGAAAAAAATAAATCCATCTGTTCGATAAAAAAAACTTTGGGAATTTAAAAGGAATATTTGTTTGCTATCGTTAAAAAAATATTTTATCAAACGAGAATATCTCTTGATCCCTGAAAAACTTCTGCTACAAGGTTGAAGAATTCAGAAGAGGCTTGACACAATAATAGGATGAAATTTGAAAAAAATAGGCAGGATAGGAGTTTTGAGTAAAAAAAAAGTCAGGATGAGACACTTGCAAAAAAAGTAAGTCAGGGCGACAATTTAGGTAAAAAAAGGCAGGATAAACTAAAAAAAATAGGCAGGACCGAACAGAGTGAAAAATAAAAAGGCAGGACAGAGATTACAGCTAAAAATAAATGCAGGACAAAAATTTTCATCCTGCCCCCCTATAAAAATCAAATGGTAGCTCCCTAACCACAGAGTGAATGTTATGTTTCCCCGCAGAAAAACTAAGTCCATTTACAAGTAAAATATGGAAAAAATGGAATTTTATTTTTACAAAATTTTCTTCTGGATACTATCTTATGATCATAAACAAGCTTCTGTCCAAGTTTGGTAGAAATCCAGTATAGTTTAAGAAAGTTATTAAAATTTCAAAAACTTTAACCACAGAGTGAATATTTGTGGACGCCGCCGACGACGACGACGGAATGTAGGATCGCTTAGTCTCGCTTTTTCGACTAAAGTCGAAGGCTCGACAAAAAGCAGTGTCTTTTATTTAATATTTAGTTTTAATGTTCAAGACTGTCATGAAGGAGACATTGTCGACCGTTCATATATTTTATTTAACAAGACATTTCATATAATGTCAAATCTACATTATTTGCCAACGTACTCTGTATATACTGTTAATATTCCGGTAAATAAATTTTGTGCTTGTGCAACATTACATTGGAGGATTTCCTTTCAACAATTAAACTTTTAAATAATTTCCATGTAAATACAATAACACTTTTTTTAAATGATCCATAATGCGAGATGGTGTCCGAGAACCTGCCTGCATGATATATGTGCATGGTTCTATTTATTGTCGTTTGATGTGGTCATTTATTTCTTGGTTCTAGATACTATTGTTTCATATTACAATAACTTTTTTCCGAGTATCGTAAAATTTCAAGAAAAACATTAATACATTATATTATAATGTAGCATTCTACTGCTTATTTAAGTCTAATACGTTCTTTCATAATTTTGTCTGAATTGAAAATCTGACTGATTCCAACAGGAGCGCCAGGAGTTGTTGGACCAAAAGGAACACAAGGAGACAAAGGAGCCAAAGGAATGAAGGGAGAGACGGGATATAAAGGCATGAAAGGAATGCAGGGAATGAAAGGTGTCAAAGGGACGAAAGGAGAGAAGGGAACAGGTGGTGACAAAGGAACAAATGGAGACAAAGGAACTACTGGAGATAAAGGAACACAAGGAGACAAAGGAATGACAGGACTAAAAGGAACACAAGGAGATAAAGGAATGACAGGAGAAAAGGGAACACTAGGGGATAAAGGAATGACAGGAAATAAGGGTACACAGGGTGATAAAGGCGACAAGGGCGAAACTGGAAATAAAGGTAATTTTTAAATTTAGATTTATGGTTGTACATTTCCCTATAGGGCGATAACTCTGTAAAAATCAGCGGAACGTTTCTATCACGTTCTACTGTTAAGGAAATATCAAGCTTCTAGTTGATAACAAATTTGCGTGTGTCCAATGAACATTTTCCGATAAAGTGTGTGGTTCAATAATTTGAATTTTTATATTTTTTGTCAAAGGGGTCAATCACATTTTTATTAAGATATCGATTAAACGAGAGTCAAGTTAATTTTAGTCAAAGTGTTTGGTACCACTTTAATTGGTGGCTAATTCAAACTATAGTATTTTTCTAGGCCAGCTTTGTGTTTAAAAAATATATGCATAAAGAAGGAGTGTTGAGTAGCTTTCTGTTTACGTAACATTATATGAAATGTGCACAATTGAATTAAAAGACATCACACAAGTTGCTGTCTTCATCAAATTTCCGTATTCTAAATTTCCGTATATGAATTTCCATATACATGTGTTAAGCTTTTGGATGCATTGCATACATTATTGTTGATAGATGCTAGGGCGGCAATAAGTCGAAGCAAAACAGCAACATGACCTAAGAAAACAATCCTTCTTCGCCAGGCATAATTGTCACAATATGGTAAATGTACCATATGTACCATATGTATAAGAGAGTAATGCCAAAAAAAACTAAGTGGAGTTGCGTTCACAGCGTGTGAATCTTACAATACTCCCCAAAAATAGTCCCATAACTCCTATCTATAGAATACCTGGAACACACTGACGTATAGTTCATGGTCAACTACATATGATGACGTCACAATTAATTCAAATTAGAATTAGAGCTTTCTTTCAAACAGTCTCATAAGAGTTCTACTCATAATTTTTACACTATTACAAAAATGGACACAGAAACCCCTCTTAAAATTATGAAATTGACTGTTACAGAAAAAAAGTAAGAGTGAACAAACCACATGGAAACAGGTGGCGAACGCAGGTTTTTTTTGAAAGGGTACGTAGGTCGTGCCCGATAATCCGTGGTCGACTATACAATTGATATTCAATAACAGCAAATCAAATGTTTAAAGGCAAGCAACACTACGGTGACTACCTCTTAATTCAAGAGATTTCATTTGGTATAAAATTGGATGATATGTAGCGATACAACTTTTCTAATAAATAAAAAAAAATCAATAGTGAACTGTCAAAGTCATGAATAGTTGCTATCCGATACGTTCTGATTCGTGACAACTTTGTGGTTCAATAGAAAACTATTTTCTATGTCTATAATGCATCTAGTAAAACAATCGTTTTTAGATTAAACATTCTATTTTTATAAGGGGAGATTTTTTTTAGCAACTTTCTTTTACTTAACACAGGTACGCAGGGAGACAAAGGAGTGACTGGCACCAAAGGTACACAAGGAGATAAGGGAACTAAAGGAATGAAGGGAGAAACTGGATATAAAGGAATGAAAGGAATGCAGGGAATGAAAGGGTCAAAGGAATGAAAGGATCAAAAGGAACAGATGGCGACAAGGGAACTGATGGAGACAAAGGAACTGTGGGAGACAAAGGAATGACCGGCGAAAAGGGAACACTAGGAGATAAGGGAATAACAGGAGAAAAAGGAACACAAGGAGATAAGGGACAGGAAGGACCACAAGGTGTTGAAGGACCTAAAGGAATGAAGGGAGAGACGGGATATAAAGGCATGAAAGGAATGCAGGGAATGAAAGGGGTAAAAGGAATGAAGGGAGAAAAGGGAACTGTTGGAGACAAAGGAATGATCGGCGAAAAAGGAACACTAGGAGATAAGGGAATGACAGGAGAAAAGGGAACACATGGGGATAAAGGGGAAAAGGGCACAGAAGGCGATAAAGGATCAAAGGGAATGAAAGGAGAGACGGGATATAAAGGAATGAAGGGAATGCAAGGAATGAAAGGTGTTAAAGGAATGAAAGGTCAGAAAGGAACAGACGGAGATAAAGGAACTCTAGGAGATAAAGGTATGACAGGAACAAAAGGAACACAAGGAGATAAAGGAATGACTGGATCAAAGGGAACACAAGGTGATAAGGGTATGATCGGTACGCAAGGAGATAAAGGAATGTCAGGGAGAAAGGAACTCAAGGGACAAAGGTACAAAGGGAATGAAAGGGGAGACAGGATACAAAGGAATTAAAGGAATGCAGGGAATGAAAGGTGTTAAAGGCATGGCAGGCGAAAAAGGAACACAAGGAGACAAAGGATTTACTGGATTTAAGGGAACACAAGGAGATAAAGGAATGACAGGAGAGAAGGGAACGCAAGGTGATCAAGGTGCAAAGGGAATGAAAGGTGAGACAGGCTATAAAGGTATGAAAGGAATGCAGGGAATGAAAGGTGTTAAAGGCATGGCAGGCGAAAAAGGAACACAAGGTGACAAAGGAACTGATGGAGATAAAGGAACACAAGGAGATAAAGGAATGACTGGCTTGAAAGGAACTCAAGGAGACAAAGGAATGACAGGAGAAAAGGGAACACATGGAGATATAGGAGCAAAGGGCACACAGGGCGATAAAGGAACAAAGGGAATGAAAGGAGAGACGGGATATAAAGGAATGAAGGGAATGCAAGGAATGAAAGGTGTCAAGGGAATGAAAGGTCAGAAAGGCACAGACGGTGATAAAGGAACTCTAGGAGATAAAGGTATGACAGGAACAAAAGGAACACAAGGAGATAAAGGAATGACTGGATCAAAGGGAACACAAGGCGATAAGGGTATGATCGGTACGCAAGGAGCCAAAGGAATGAAGGGAGAGACGGGATATAAAGGCATGAAAGGAATGCAGGGAATGAAAGGTGTCAAAGGGATGAAAGGATCAAAAGGAACAGATGGAGACAAGGGTATGACCGGAGAAAAAGGAACACAAGGTGACAAGGGTATGACTGGAGAAAAAGGAACGATAGGTGACAAAGGAATGACTGGAGCAAAAGGAACCCAAGGGGATAAAGGATTGACAGGAACAAAAGGAACACAAGGCGATAAGGGAGCTAAAGGAATGAAAGGAGAGACGGGATATAAAGGCATGAAAGGAATGCAGGGAATGAAAGGCGTCAAAGGAAGGGTAGGATCAAAAGGAACAGATGGTGACAAAGGAACAAATGGTGATAAAGGTGAGAATTACATGAACTGTTTTTGCCGACTAAATAACATTATTTTAAATTATTTGCGAATGAGCTGTTTCATCATCTTTAATCATTACAAATTAAAGAAAGCAAAAAAATTGAGTTTAATATTATCCACCTCGTGTGCAATTTTCTACTTTTTCCTTGTCAGTTGTAATGAACAAAACTATATGAAATATTAAGATAGCACCAGGAAAGAACACTAGAAGGAACATGTTCGCACACAGAATGAACACGAAAACCAACAAAGGAACACCCGTAAAGATATTTTCGGAATTGATATTAACTTAATTTTAACCATGTAAATTGAGAGAACCATTTATTAGGCGATGACACACAAAGTTTGCGTCGGAAACATTAAAAGTAACCGTTTGTTTAATTTGATGAATGATAATTTTCGTAAACTTTTTTTTTTCTCACTTTTTCTTTTATATATCCACTGGCATTTGTTTTATATGAAATAGGATGTTTTCATCCATTTGTCTCGTACGAAAACTTCATTGAAAATTTTAGTCTGACTTTTTATTGCATGGTCCTAACGCAAGGTATTTTTTTGATTTTTAAAATCAGTTTAACAACTTCACTCTACCAATAACAGGTATCAAGGGTGCAACTGGATCTAAGGGAACACAAGGGGACAAAGGCACAGCTGGTGATAAGGGCACAATAGGCGACAAAGGAACACAAGGCGATATAGGAGCCAAAGGAATGAAGGGAGAAACAGGATATAAAGGAATGAAAGGATGCAAGGAATGAAAGGTGTCAAAGGAATGAAGGGATCAAAAGGAACAGATGGTGACAAAGGAACTGATGGAGATAAAGGAACACTGGGAGATAAAGGAACACAAGGAGACAAAGGCACACTAGGTGACAAAGGGAATGAATGGAGCAAAGGGTACACTAGGTGATAAAGGTGCACCTGGCGATGGAGGAGGCAAAGGTAAGTAAATTGTAAAAGATTAATACTGTTAAAATCATAACAGTACTACTTGCCCTGGTAAATTAGCGCATGTAATATGATTTTGGCCTTCTTGACAAAAGTGTCTACTATATTTACCACGATGGATTTTTTTCACTTATTTCACATGAGAGATGAATAAGCTATCAATCCTTTGTAACAATTAAGCATGAATATACATTGAAGCGCTTAGTTAGGAGATGTGGCTTGTTCTTCATTGATTACTCTCCTTTTTTAAGCCGACCATTAGTTTTAATATTTGTTTTGCATGCTTTCTTATCTTTTGTGAATTGTGCGATCTTTTAATAAGCATAGTCGTTACAGTTTTCCCCAAAACTAACAAACAGCATTATTTCATAAGGTATTGTCATCAGCATTGAACTGTCAAATACAAACTTCTTGCATCTAGTTATACATACGTTTTCATATTAAAAATTCTACTTTAAAAAAAGGGATTTAAAAGAAAAACTTACATTTAATTAATACAGGAACGCAAGGAGACAAAGGAATGAAAGGCACCAAAGGACACAAAGGAGATAAAGGAACTAAAGGAATGAAGGGAGAGACGGGATATAAAGGTATGAAAGGAATGCAAGGAATGAAAGGAGTCAAAGGAATGAAGGGATCAAAAGGAACAGATGGTGACAAGGGAACTGATGGAGACAAAGGAACTGTAGGAGACAAAGGAAATACTGGGACAAAGGAACATTAGGAGATAAGGGAATGACAGGAGAAAAAGGAACACAAGGAGATAAGGGACAGAAGGACCACAAGGTGCTGAAGGACCTAAAGGAATGAAGGGAGAGACGGGATATAAAGGCATGAAAGGAATGCAGGGAATGAAAGGAGTCAAAGGAATGAAGGGAGAAAAGGGAACTCTGGGAGACAAAGGAATGACTGGTGGGAAAGGAACACAAGGAGATAAAGGAATGACCGGTAATAAGGGGAGAAAGGAGCTGGAGGTACCCAAGGAGACAAAGGAATGACAGGAACTCAGGGTGACAAGGGTGTCAAGGGAATGAAAGGCGAGACTGGATACAAAGGAATGAAGGGAATGCAAGGAATGAAAGGAGTTAAAGGCATGAAGGGAGATAAAGGTACACTAGGAGACAAGGGCATGACTGGCACAAAAGGAACTACAGGAGACAAAGGAACACAAGGAGACAAAGGAATGCCAGGAACACAAGGAGATAAAGGAAGAACAGGTACATATTAAAAATCAATTTTATTATTTGTATTTTACAATGAGATTGTCTGACAAACTATGCCAGTTCTTTTCAGATTTCTATGCTTTTTATTCTCTTTAATATGTTAACATTACCCCAATACTCAGATCATAAAAGTCGAATTGTCTAAGGTTTCCAAAAAATGCGTTGTAACCGATGGTTGACATCTTGAATGCAGATGTTAGCCTTAAACTTCTCAAATGCCATACTGTGACTTTTAGAGTAAGAACAATTATAAAAGGAATCTTTTCGTATTGATAGGATTCACTATGTTCATGTAGAGGTTGTGTGTCATGCAATAATAGACCATACACATTCTTTCCATTTTTCATTCAACAATTATATCTATATCTGTCGAAGAAACACCATGGTTTTATATCTTCTTTAAGGAGTTCAAAAATCTAGCTTTGCAGTTACAAATACTTGTTTAATTCATTCAGGTACGACTAATATTACTTAAGAATTGAATGCTTCTTTTTGTAAATTTATTGGGGTGTAAAAGCGTTGACCGAAGTACATTTTGTATGAAGCGCGGAAGCGCTTCATTCTAAAAATGTACGCATTTTTTAGCTATGATCATGAAAACACGAATTTTATATATTTTATTATTTAATTCACCTGTGCACTTTATTGTTGGAGCACGTGTTATCATGAATGAAAAGTTGTATTGAGCAATCCAACTGCTTACGGAATAACACGTGATGTGCAGTTAGCCAATCAGAATAAAATATCATAATGAAACAACTGCTAGTAGTTCATCTTCTGACATCAGACTCGGACTTCTCTTGAACTGAATTTTAATGTGTGTATTGTTATGCGTTTACTTTTCTACATTGGTTAGAGGTATAGGGGGAGGGTTGAGATCTCACAAACATGTTTAACCCCGCCGCATTTTTGCGCCTGTCCCAAGTCAGGAGCCTCTGGCCTTTGTTAGCAGGGGTTAAAAATTCCACTAGCCCGACGCCCGGGACTAGATCAATTACGCCTCGGGCAGTTAAAATGTGTAACCCGATATGCCCGACGGACTAGTAACACAAAATTCTTGACGTTTCCAAAATAGAAAGTGGAAAATCCCTTCATCACTATTCTATGTTAGCCAATCCGATTCAATTAAGTCATCCGGGATTTCAAGAATTTGAACTGGTTTGTACAGGTCCTGTTGTACATATTTTAAAAATAGAAAAACAACTCTGGCTGCTCGGTATCGTGTGTTGATTGCAATTCTAGTACTTTAAATATTGATTTCTCATACCATGGCCTGGGGTATTGTACATGGCTGATGCCGAGATTTTCAATTAACGGTATTTGGGGGTATGATGTATTGATTGGTATTGACCTGTCTTGTCGCACAGCTCTTGAGCACGAAACCATGCAACAAAATATTTCTTAATATTTTAATACGGGAACCCCAGGAACTTTATCAGTTTCAAAACGAAAAACTGCAGATGAAGGGGGTAATGAGACTGACAATTCATCCCCCCAAAATGCCAAATACGACCGGGAAAAGTGGAAATGTTTTTATAGTGTTTAAGACAGGAAGCCTGCCAAGTCTTTATCGCGAGATTCACACATTTTCATGCTAATTTGGAAGCATTTGCCTTTGATCTATTGTTTTTTCTTTGATCTTTACAATTTGGCCAAAAACTCACGCATTTACCATATTTACTACCTGTGAAAAAAGTTGGCAGAACTAGGACACAATGATTCCTCTGGCAAGGTTGGATGTTGGTGATGAAAAAAAACAGACGATGCTCTGTAAAAATTTCCGTTAATTGCCCCAAGAACGCAAATAAAAAGTCTGCTTTGAATGTGGAAACAACTAAGTTAATTAGGTTAAGCACCAACAGAATAAATAGCAGATTAACAAAAAACATGAAATACAGTGTATAACATGTATAATGTCTTCTTCAAAACAAAGGACACACACTTTGTATTAGGCAGCAAACTCTTGATTTTTACGGCATACTAGGGCTAGCAGGTCAGTTTTGATGGACTAGCAGTTCTTCCAACAGGGCTAGTGAAATCCTGCTGCCAATAAGTCCCGGGCTAGTTAGCTGTTACAAAAATTTTTAACCCCTGGTTAGTCTTGTATTATTTTAATTTTAGTTTCTTGTGTACAATTTGGAAATTAGTATGGCGTTCATTATCACTGGACTAGTATATATTTGTTTAGGGGCCAGCTGAAGGACGCCTCCGGGTGCGGGAATTTCTCGCTACATTGAAGACCTGTTGGTGACCCTCTGCTGTTGTTTTTTATTTGGTCGGGTTGTTGTCTCTTTGACACATTCCCCATTTCCATTCTCAATTTTATACATCTAATGTAATTATTCTCATACACAATTCTTGAAGATTTGAAGACAGAAAAGTAGCTTAATTTATATTGTCCTGTAAAACAGTTCTTTTCGTTTATTTCCGCTTTGGTGTTGCATCATGAGAACACACCAAAGTGGTCGTGCCCTAAGGGAGTTTCATTTTATTTTTATGGAAGGTGGGTGGCTAGGATGAAAATTGAAAAAAGCCAGGATGGGCAACTTTACAAAACAAAAGCAGAATAACAGTTTATGTAAAAAAAGGCAGGATAAACTAATATGAAAAGGCAGGGCATAGATTACAACTGAAAAAATACAAGTCAAAATTTGTCATCCTAGTCCCCCCTCCCCCTTTCCTCATAGAAATCTAATTGTAGCTCCCTAATGTTATTAGTATGGTCTCGTCTGTTGAGAAAAAAGTATTGCATCGTTGACAATGAAGAGTAATCTTTATTTAATGATATATAGCATTTTTAACTCGTCATTTATTCACACCATTGTGATAGGGAATTTCATCAGATTAAGACATTGAATGATAATATAAGAATGAGAAGGTGTGGTATGAATGCAAATGATATAACATCCCACGAAAGACCAAATTACACTAAAAGATTGATTGATTGTTGGTTGCTTATCGTCCAGTGGCCAATATGGCATACATGTTTAGGACGAGAACAAGTTAACAATAAGTACAAAAGGCAGGACACTGAAATAAACATCTATATGTCACCGTGCATTGTGAATGTAATTAATCTAGCCATTATTACATACGAATTCTTATCATTGCTAGGAACACAGGGAGATAAAGGAGCAAAAGGAAGAAGGGAGAGACAGGTTACAAGGAATGAAAGGAATGCAAGGAATGAAAGGTGTAAAAGGAATGACAGGGTCAAAGGAACACAAGGTGACAAAGGAACGGATGGCGATAAAGGAACAATGGGAGACAAAGGGAATGACAGGGATAAAAGGAACACAAGGCGATAAAGGAGCCAAAGGAATGAAAGGAGAGACAGGTTACAAAGGAATGAAAGGTATGCAGGGTATGAAAGGTGTTAAAGGAATGACAGGGTCAAAAGGAACTCAAGGTGACAAAGGAACTGATGGCGATAAAGGAACAATGGGGGACAAAGGAATGACAGGAATAAAAGGAACACAAGGCGATATAGGAGCCAAAGGAATGAAGGGAGAGACAGGTTACAAAGGAATGAAAGGAATGCAAGGAATGAAAGGTGTAAAAGGTATGAAAGGACAAAAAGGTACTGACGGAGATAAGGGACAACCTGGAGAGGGTGGTAGTAAAGGAACATCTGGCGATAAAGGAGCAACAGGAGAAAATGGTACACAAGGCGATAAAGGAACTAAAGGTATGAAGGGAGAACAAGGATATAAGGGTATGAAAGGAATGCAAGGTATGAAAGGTGTTAAAGGAATGGTAGGATCAAAAGGAACAGATGGTGACAAAGGAGAAAAGGGAACTCTAGGTGACAAAGGTGCTACAGGAAACAAAGGAACACTAGGTGATAAGGGAATGACAGGAAATAAAGGAACAGACGGTGACAAAGTGAAACCGGAAACAAAGGCGAACAAGGAGAAAAAGGAATGAAGGGAGAGACGGGATATAAAGGTATGAAAGGAATGCAAGGAATGAAAGGCGTCAAAGGAATGACAGGAGATAAAGGCAACACAAGGCGATAAAGGAACTGATGGAGACAAAGGAACACAAGGTGATAAGGGAATGACCGGACAAAAAGGAACACAAGGTGACAAAGGAATGGTGGGAACTCAAGGAGACAAAGGAATGAAAGGAGAGAAGGGAACAGAAGGAGATAAAGGAATGACTGGAAAAAAGGTACGGTATTATTTCAATTGTATTTATGTTGATGAAAAATAATGCATCTTTTTTTCAAAAAACATTCTAATTTTTTTGTATTTGAACCTAATTATGGACTTTTATTATTTTTTTTATAATTTTACTAATTATTTTAGTTTATTAGTTATTACTAGTGATAATTTCATTATAGCTGGCTAACAAGAAAAGTTACTGTGAATAGAAGGCTCTTGGAATATTAAGGGACAAATAAATGACAGTAGAAAAAGGAATACATAAAATATACTTTGTTGTACATACTCGTGTGTAGCTTTGCCTAGAAATACATAAAATATACTTTGTTGTACATACTCGTGTGTAGCTTTGCCTAGAAATACATAAAATATACTTTGTTGTACATACTCGTGTGTAGCTTTGCCAAGAAATCTAAACACATCTATCCATTAAATATTTATGAATTCATTTAAAACATGTCTATAACAGAAAATAACACTATATAATTTACTGATATATTGGTTTAACAATCATTTTAATACCCGGTAACTTGGTTTAAAACACTTTTTACTGATATATTTGTTTACCCGTAACTTGGTTTAAAACACTTTTTACCTAGTTATTGTTAAAAACAACACATTTTAGGTCGTACATTAATTAACACAACACCTTTACCCCGTAGATTGCAAAAACAACACCCTTACCCCGTATATTTGTTAACATAAAACTTTTTACCCGTGTGTTGTGTGTTTGTTAACAGAACACTTTTTACTCCAATATTTGGTTAACACAACATTTTTTATCCCGTATTTTGGTTATCATTGGGTAATACATAACCAACTGTACGTAAGCAGTCGCTGTGGTCCCAGGCTTGTAGACTTTGTATCCTAATGTTCTGAGGTTTAGCCAGATATAACAATCCGATAGTAAAATCGATTGATTTTGGTCAGCTTTCAACCCTTTTTCAATAATAATACTTTTTATACGGTTTTAAAGTAATTAAATTCGTTGGTTTTATAAGGTTATTCGGTCTAGGATTTTCTGATTTGTTACATTTTTTTTTCACATTTAATTTACATGTTTTAATACTATAAATCTGAAAATCGGATACTCGTACTACATTTGCGAAATTTATTAAATAAGTCACTTTGCTTCAGAAATGTACTTTTCCGTTGTATATTTATATTTAAAGGAAGGTTTTACTCCATTTATATAGAAAAAAAGAGGTTTAAAGATTTCTTAATCTATCAAGAGATTTTCATAAAAAGGAATTGTAAACAAAGTTTTGTTATTTTCACATTAATTTTTTTCATGTTGATTTTTTCTTCAATAAAAAGTCATATTAGATGTACATGGCCATGTTTGATGATTTCAGGAACACAGGGAGATAAAGGCATGAAAGGAACAACTGGTGACAAGGGAATGACAGGAGAAAAGGGAACTCTTGGTGACAAGGGAGAAAAGGGAGACAAAGGACTAACAGGAAACAAGGGCACACAGGGAGATAAAGGAATGACAGGACCAAAAGGAACACAAGGCGACATGGGAACGAAAGGAATGAAAGGCGAAACAGGTTACAAAGGAATGAAAGGTATGCAGGGAATGAAAGGTGTAAAAGGAATGGCAGGAGAAAAGGGAACATTAGGTGATAAAGGTGCAAAGGGAATGAAAGGCGAGACAGGCTACAAAGGAATGAAAGGAATGCAGGGAATGAAGGGAGTAAAAGGCATGAAAGGCGAAAAAGGGACACAAGGTGACAAAGGAATGACTGGAAATAAGGGAACAGATGGTGATAAGGGGGACAAGGGAATGACAGGAAGCAAAGGAACGCAGGGCGACAAAGGAATGACGGGTGAAAAAGGAACACACGGAGATAAAGGAATGTCAGGAGAAAAAGGTACACTAGGAGACAAAGGAATGACAGGACAAAAAGGAACACATGGCGATAAAGGAGTAAAAGGTATGAAGGGAGAGACGGGATATAAAGGAATGAAAGGAATGCAGGAATGAAAGGTGTCAAAGGAATGACAGGATCAAAAGGAACAGATGGTGACAAAGGAACACAAGGAGATAAGGGAACTTATGGAGATAAAGGAGCTACAGGTGAAAAAGGAACACATGGAGACAAAGGAATGACAGGCGAAAAAGGAACACTAGGTGACAAAGGTATGACTGGTGAAAAGGGAACACAGGGAGATCAAGGAACCAAAGGAATGAAAGGAGAGACGGGATATAAAGGCATGAAAGGAATGCAGGGAATGAAAGGAGTCAAAGGAATGACTGGATCAAAAGGAACGCAAGGGGATAAAGGAACCAAAGGAATGAAGGGAGAAACAGGATATAAAGGCATGAAAGGAATGCAGGGTATGAAAGGGGTTAAAGGAATGAAGGGATCAAAAGGAACAGATGGTGACAAGGGAACTGATGGCGATAAAGGTAAGATTGATAAATAGATAACTCAGTGTCATGATAATGAATGGGTCTTTTTTAAAAGAGTAAGATAATAGCTAAATAAACTCACCATAGATACCAGGATTATTATATATACGCCAGACGCGCGTTACGTCTACAAAAGACTCATCAGTGAGGCTCGAATAAAACATGAGTATCAAATTGCAAAAAAAGTAAAACAATCTTCATTATCTATTAATATCTCTGTGTTGGACAAGGCTCGTTGTCAGGGAACTTTACATCAATAATGTTGCAAGATTCTTAATTGATTAACGACAACATTTTCAATAAAAATGTCTTTTTAACACGGACATAGGGTTTAAGAATTGTCAATACGAGTGCTTGTTTCAGCAAATATTTATCTAATATATTTTCCAAAATCTTCCAATACATTCTATAGATGGAATGAAATAGAGTTCATAAACATTAAATACAATGTACAAGGTTCAAGTAAAACAAATGTATTTAAAGTATTATTTGTATCTAAAATTGATGAAAATTTTCACAACGAAAAGAATATTATACTAATATTTACTTTCTTCGTTCAGTATTTCTTATAAATCGTACATAGGGATAATAAAATTGAGAATGGAAATGGGGAATGTGCCAAAGAGACAACAACCCGACCATAGAAAAAAACAACAACAGAAGGTCACCAACAGGTCTTCAATGTAGCGAGAAATTCCCGCACCCGGAGGCGTCCTTCAGCTGGTCTTCTTCATATTCTGCTTAATGTTCATTTGACTAGTTAAAGATTTACAACCATTCTTATATACATTTCTCAATCAACATATTTTTATATATGCATTATCAATTGTAGGTACGCAAGGAGATAAAGGAATGAAAGGAACAACAGGAGACAAAGGAATGACAGGCAAAAAGGGAACACAGGGTGATAAGGGTATGACAGGATCAAAGGGAACAGTAGGAGATAAAGGAACACAAGGGGATCAAGGAGCAAAAGGAATGAAGGGAGAGACCGGATATAAAGGAATGAAAGGAATGCAAGGAATGAAAGGCGTCAAAGGAATGACAGGAGAAAAAGGAACACACGGCGATAAAGGGGCTAAAGGAATGAAGGGAGAGACAGGATATAAAGGCATGAAAGGAATGCAGGGAATGAAAGGTGTCAAGGGAATGACTGGAGAAAAAGGAACACAAGGAGATAAAGGAGCTAAAGGACAAAAGGGAACACTTGGGGACAAGGGTACACAAGGTGACAAAGGAGAAGTCGGTGAAAAAGGAACACAAGGTGATAAAGGAATAAAAGGAACCCAAGGAGACAAAGGCATGACTGGTAAAAAAGGAACACAGGGAGATAAAGGAATGACAGGCGAAAAAGGAACGCTAGGTGACAAAGGAATGAAAGGACAAAAAGGAACAAATGGTGAACAAGGAGCTAAAGGAATGAAGGGAGAGACGGGATATAAAGGTATGAAAGGAATGCAAGGAATGAAAGGTGTCAAAGGCATGACAGGATCAAAAGGAACAGATGGTGACAAAGGAACTGATGGAGATAAAGGAACACAAGGAGATAAGGGATTGACAGGACAAAAAGGAACAAATGGTGATCAAGGAGCTAAAGGAATGAAGGGAGAGACGGGATATAAAGGTATGAAAGGAATGCAAGGAATGAAAGGTATCAAAGGCATGACAGGATCAAAAGGAACAGATGGTGACAAAGGAACTGATGGAGATAAAGGAACGCAAGGAGATAAGGGATTGACAGGAGAAAAAGGCACACAAGGTGATAAAGGATCAAAGGGAATGAAGGGAGAGACCGGATATAAGGGAATGAAGGGAATGCAAGGAATGAAAGGTGTCAAAGGAATGAAGGGAGAAAAGGGAACCGACGGTGATAAAGGAACGACTGGTGACAAAGGTGAGAATTATATGTAGTTAACCTTATTTTTTGTGAATCTGACTGATTCTTAAAAGTTTAAATTGTTTGAGATATGTTTCTTCTATCTTAGTGGAAGGAGACTTTGTACATTTTTGTTCAATTTTCGAAGTAATTTGTTTTTTGAAATTTTTATCACATGTAGCTAGTAAGCAATGCTAATTATACATCCGCTATTTAGGTACGCAAGGAGATAAAGGAATGATTGGAAATAAGGGAGAAAAAGGAACATTGGGAGATAAAGGAATGACAGGAGAAAAGGGAACAACCGGCGATAAGGGAATGACGGGAAACAAGGGAACTCAAGGTGATAAAGGAATAACTGGAGAAAAAGGAACACTAGGTGACAAAGGAGCTAAAGGAATGAAGGGAGAGACGGGATATAAAGGTATGAAAGGAATGCAAGGGAATGAAGGGTGTCAAAGGAATGACGGGATCGAAAGGAACACAAGGTGACAAAGGAACTGATGGTGATAAAGGAACAATGGGAGACAAAGGAATGACGGGAGAAAAGGGTACTATGGGCGATAAAGGCGCAACAGGAGAGACAGGAATAAAGGGAATGAAAGGTGAAACAGGATATAAAGGAATGAAAGGTATGCAGGGTATGAAAGGTGTCAAAGGCATGATGGCGAAAAAGGAACGCAAGGAGACAAAGGTATGACAGGCAATAAAGGAACCGAAGGCGATAAGGGAACAATGGGAGATAAAGGAACACAAGGTGACAAAGGAATGACAGGAAATAAAGGAACAACTGGTGATAAAGGAACACAAGGAGATAAAGGAATGACAGGACAAAAGGGCACTTTGGGCGATAAAGGCGCAACTGGAGAGAAAGGAACGAAGGGAATGAAAGGTGAAACAGGATATAAAGGAATGAAAGGTATGCAGGGTATGAAAGGTGTCAAAGGCATGACTGGCGAAAAAGGAACACAAGGAGACAAAGGTATGACCGGATCAAAGGGAACACAAGGAGATATAGGAGCAAAGGGAATGAAGGGAGAGACGGGATATAAAGGTATGAAAGGAATGCAGGAATGAAAGGCGTCAAAGGAATGAAAGGAACACAGGGAGACAAAGGAACAAAAGGTGGTGAGGGAGCTCCAGGAAGCAAAGGAACACAGGGAGACAAAGGGACAACAGGAGATAAAGGAACGCAAGGAGATAAAGGAACACAAGGAGACAAGGGAACGTTAGGAGATAAAGGAATAACAGGAAACAAAGGCACTCAAGGAGATAAAGGTAGTGTATTATAGTTAATATAAAAAGTTAAACTTTCATCTAGGTAAATTAAGAAACTGATCGAAAATATTCGTTTAATTGATGAACAAATAATATTCTGATAGATCAACTTCTTACATAAAAAGCCAATGAATTTCGAAAATGCATACTATTGATCTTTCGTTTGTCATCCTAATAACTTGAAAATCGGCCATTGTTATTATGAAGCAATATATTAGTATGAATACATACATTTGACCTTTAATGAATACATACATTTGACCTTCAATTTTACCACTGTTTGAATTAAATCAATTTTAAGGTTAGTAACGTATTGATATTTACAGATGAACAATGCAAGTAAATTTGTAAAGCTCAGGCTCTTACATTAGTGTGTGTCAAATGGCACGTACAAAAAAAAGAATCATGCTGCCTTAAGATTTTACATCAGTATAAAATTTAGTATCTATAAAGTTAAAAACTGACTACATTTTTTAGCAAAAGCATCTTAAACTTCATATATTCAAGTTTTGTATTTGTCTGAATTCTTATTTATGCTGTATCGAGTGTAATTCTTCTTTTCAACTACATTTAGTGACCTGTACAACATATGAAATGTCATTTCAGTTTAAAATATTATCCGCTTTCTATAGTAAGATCGGTTTATTCCTATGTTTCGCAAAATAAAATAATACGTGTGTTTCCTTTACATCTTTGAAAAAATAAATGTAGATTGGTAGTTGTTTTTTACATTCTTTTTTTTCGTTGAGTCTATGGGAGAGGACATTTTGACTTTTACAGTGCTTATTGATAAATGACAAAAAAACCTTTAAGGTAGGCTATTTCTAGCTTAAAATAAAAGGTAGGTAGGGAAATAGGAACACATATATTGTTTTATTTGGCCTTCTGAAAATCAAGTCAATAAATGCCAATTTAAGCAACTAGTATACTTCGTAAGCATGTATCGAAATGTTTCACTTTTTCCAAGATTAAAATCCTTCTCCGCTACTTAACATTAAAGGATTTTATTGTATGATTTTTAGAACATGTATATACAGTAAAACCTGCTTAAGAGACCACATGTATCAAGCAAAAACCTGTGTTATACAACCATTAATTTAAGGTTCCTCTATAGTGCATTTCATAGACATTAAACCTGTACTAAAAGGCCACCTGTCTTAAGAGACCACGTTTTTGCTGTCCTTTAGGTGGTCTTACTGTATCTGATATATTCATTGATTTCATTTTCTACTTTGAAAGGATTGACAGGTACTCAAGGTGACAAAGGGCAAACTGGAGAAAAAGGAACACTAGGGACAAAGGAATTTCCCGGCGAAATGGGAACGAAAGGAATGAAAGGCGAAACTGGTTACAAAGGAATGAAAGGTATGCAGGGAATGAAAGGTGTAAAAGGAATGACAGGAGCAAAAGGAACACAAGGTGATAAAGGTTCTAAGGGAATGAAAGGCGAGACAGGCTATAAAGGAATGAAAGGAATGCAGGGAATGAAGGGTGTTAAAGGTATGGCTGGCGAAAAGGGGACACAAGGAGACAAAGGTATGAAGGGTGAGAAAGGAACACTAGGAGACAAGGGTATGACAGGAGCAAAGGGAACAGCAGGGGATAAAGGAGTGAAAGGGACAGAAGGAGATAAGGGTGCAAAAGGTGGACCAGGAAATAAAGGAACACAAGGAGACAAAGGAATGAAAGGAGAGACTGGCCAGAAAGGTACAAATGGCGATAAAGGAATGACTGGCGAAAAAGGAACACTTGGAGATCAAGGTGCAAAGGGAATGAAAGGGGAGACAGGCTATAAAGGAATGAAAGGAATGCAGGGAATGAAGGGAGTCAAAGGCATGACTGGTGAAAAAGGGACACAAGGAGACAAAGGAATGACTGGATTGAAAGGTACACAAGGAGATAAAGGAATGACTGGAGCAAAGGGAACACAAGGAGACAAAGGATCAAAAGGAATGAAGGGAGAGACGGGATATAAAGGCATGAAAGGAATGCAAGGAATGAAAGGCGTCAAAGGAATGAAGGGATCAAAAGGAACAGATGGTGACAAGGGAACTAATGGAGACAAAGGAACTGTGGGAGACAAAGGAATGACCGGCATGAAAGGAACACAAGGAGATCAAGGAGTAAAGGGAATGAAGGGAGAGACGGGATACAAAGGTATGAAAGGAATGCAGGGAATGAAAGGTGTTAAAGGAATGACCGGATCAAAAGGAACGCAAGGGGATAAAGGAATTATAGGAGAAAAAGGAACACAGGGAGACAAAGGAACAGTTGGTGACAAAGGAATGACAGGCGAAAAGGGTATGTAATAATTGAGAAGGTGTTTGACGTATATAGCAACTTATTCGTTTTTTTTAGCTTATTCTGAATATTTAGTAATATTTTACCTATAGAAATCACAAAACACATATATACTCATTGCTTCTGATATATATACACATTTTGATTTAAAACAATTATGAAACCGGCGAAATTTTTATATTAAGGAGGGTCGAGGGTACAAAAATTTCAGCAAAATTAAAAAAAAAATTGTTTGAATTATAAGATTTATTTATTACACTATTAGTTACTTTATGATACGGTACAAAAATCAACCAAAACAATATGATTCGTTTTGAACCCAGATGACTTTTATCTCGCAGTTTGTTATTTTTCAATTAGAAAGTTATGAATAGCCAATTAAATAAAGTTTAAGTCCTATATTGGTAGTCATTTTATAAATTTAAAAAAAACCTAATTTGACTAAAAAGCGACCTCAACTTTACATTCTTCTAAACCTAGGTACAAATCTGTGACATCTGAGAAAAACTTATAAACCCCCCACTTTTAGGGAAGTAATGCATAAATCCGTATTAATAGAAAATGTTCGAAAATCCGGTTTCGTCTAACTCTTTAGGAATATACTAAATACAGTTTTATAAAAGACATTGTTGCTCTCAAATATTTATTGGAATATGGAAATAGAAATCTACATTTAATTTTCATTCAATTATTAATGATAATCAACATTCCTAATCATCTTTAGAAGATGTTTTAAAGTTATTATCAAACTAAAAAACAGATATAAGAAACTGAATTTCATATATGTGTGTAATACCTAAAATACGGTTGATGCGACTTTTTAAAAGGTACACAAGGAGATAAAGGAATGTCAGGAACCCAAGGCGACAAAGGCACAATAGGGGACAAAGGTACACAAGGCGACAAAGGTATGACAGGAATGAAGGGTACACAAGGCGATAAAGGAATGACGGGACAAAAAGGAACACAAGGCGATAAAGGTACAAAGGGAATGAAAGGTGAGACTGGCTATAAAGGAATGAAAGGAATGCAGGGAATGAAAGGTGTTAAAGGAATGACTGGCGAAAAAGGGACACAAGGAGACAAAGGAATGACTGGATTGAAAGGGACACAAGGAGACAAGGGAATGACCGGAGTGAAAGGTACACAAGGAGACAAAGGAATGACTGGCCAAAAAGGAACACAAGGCGATAAAGGTGCAAAGGGAATGAAAGGCGAGACTGGCTACAAAGGAATGAAAGGAATGCAGGGAATGAAAGGTGTTAAAGGAATGAATGGCGACAAAGGAACACAAGGAGACAAGGGAATGACCGGTGAAAAAGGAACACTAGGAGATAAAGGTATGACAGGAACGAAAGGAACACAGGGCGACAAAGGCATGACAGGAATGAAAGGTACACAAGGTGATAAAGGAATGACAGGGGAAAAGGGAACACTTGGCGATCAAGGTGCAAAGGGAATGAAAGGCGAGACAGGCTACAAAGGAATGAAAGGAATGCAGGGAATGAAAGGTGTTAAAGGTATGACTGGCGACAAAGGAACATTAGGAGACAAGGGAATGACTGGTGAAAAGGGAACACAAGGCGATAAAGGTACAAAGGGAATGAAAGGCGAGACAGGCTACAAAGGAATGAAAGGAATGCAAGGAATGAAAGGAGTTAAAGGAATGACGGGATCAAAAGGAACAGATGGTGATAAAGGAACGACTGGCAATAAAGGTACACAAGGTGACAAAGGCATTAAGGGAACACAAGGCGACAAAGGGTTGACTGGAGAGAAAGGAACTACTGGCGATAAAGGAACAAATGGTGACAAAGGTTCAACAGGAGAAAAGGGAACGCTAGGAGACAAGGGAATGACTGGAAATAAAGGAACGCAAGGAGATAAAGGTAAGTTGAAGACATAATTTTGCTTTATTTAGAAACATACTGAAATATTGCAAAATTTGGCAGAAAAAAAATGTTCGATACAGTTATTAACTTCCAGTTGTAAAGTTCATAGAATTTAAGAGGCTGTCCAAGTAAATATCAGGCAAATCCTATGATATGGGTGGCACAACATAATTTTTTTCCCAGTGAATTTTTGGTTCCAATGCAATGTTTATATCATACAAAGGATATATATGTCAAAGATATTTTTGAATCAACAGTGGATGGCTCAGAAAATGATTTTAAAGTTCACTAACAATGCAACAAAATTTTGTACAAAATGAAGAGTTATCTCCCCTTTTCAATGAATCTTCAGTGCTTTCTATGTATTTTTTTTCTCTTTATTTGATGCAGTTAATAAAAAAACAAAATTTAACTTTGAGAAAGAATGAATTTGTGATATGAAATAGATGAAAACATTTTGAAAACAAAATATGTCATGTGCCATCCACTGCCTGGTTTTTCCATGGACACCCTCTTAAAAGAAAAAGTGTATAGTTATGCAATGCTGTTTGTCTTTGTTATTGCACAGATTGATTGTGTGTCGATTCCTTCTGCATAATACAATTAAATATACATTGAACTTATTTCTCAATTTGTCTTTTATATAAAATGAATTATTTGTTCTTTGATATAAAAAGATGTTTTCAGTAAAAGATGTTAAATTCAGACATGAAAAAGATCGGACATGCCGATAAGATAGCGTACTGTCGAGAACTGACAGTGAATTTCAAAAATCGATTTTGATCTCTTTGCAAAGAGAATAAAAGTTTTTTTTAATTTATGAACATGTGTTTTTTTTGTGTGCTTAAAGAACAAAATATCACTTTTTCATTTTTTGGCGGAGTTTCCCTTTAAAACTTTGATAAATCGTATTATCTAAAAATGCTTTCAGGGGACAAAGGTGAAACTGGAAACAAAGGAACACAAGGTGACAGAGGTACCAAGGGAATGAAGGGAGAGACAGGATACAAAGGAATGAAAGGAATGCAGGGAATGAAAGGCGTCAAAGGAATGACAGGAGAGAAAGGAACACAAGGCGACAAAGGAACTGATGGAGATAAAGGAACACAAGGAGATCAAGGAACAAAGGGAATGAAGGGAGAGACGGGATACAAAGGAATGAAGGGAATGCAAGGAATGAAAGGAGTCAAAGGAATGACAGGAGAGAAAGGAACACAAGGCGACAAAGGAACTGATGGAGACAAAGGAACTCAAGGTAAACCCTTTTTTAAACTGTTTTAATATTTAAATATGTACACATGTCTATATGACTATCATTTTGTTTTCTCGTACTAATTTTTTTTACTTTTAGATATTAAATTTACTTAAAATATGAGAAGAAGGAACGAATCGATAGTTTAGATACCATTTGTCTTTCATGGTTTTGTGTTCAATACCACATTTTCTTTCATATAATATAAAAATCCAGTATGATATTTATGCCTATTCCATTAATTGAATTTTATATTCAAAATATGTAATAATGAAAGTTGCTAATTAAAGAAGATATATATGACCTTTAACCTGAACTATCTCTAAAAAAATGAAGGTTTATTTATTATATTTTGTTGTGATAAAATGTATATAACTTTAAAACATACGCTTGATCAATTAAAATAATTTTGAAGGTGATAAGGGTATGACAGGTGGAAAGGGAACACTTGGGGATAAAGGAATGACAGGAGAGAAAGGCACACAAGGTGACAAAGGAATGACAGGAAACAAGGGAACACTTGGTGACAAAGGTATGACAGGAAACAAAGGAACACTAGGGGATAAAGGAATGCCAGGTACACAAGGTGACAAAGGTGGAATAGGAGAAAAGGGTACACAGGGAGACAAAGGAATTAAGGGAATGAAAGGAGAGACAGGCTATAAAGGAATGAAAGGAATGCAGGGAATGAAAGGTGTCAAAGGTATGACAGGCGAAAAAGGGACATTGGGCGACAAGGGAATGACTGGAGAAAAAGGAACACAAGGAGATAAAGGAATGAAAGGAACAGTAGGAGATAAGGGAGCAAAGGGAGAAGTTGGACCAGATGGTCCCAAAGGAACACAAGGAGATAAAGGTGTCAAGGGCATGAAAGGTGAAACTGGATATAAGGGAATGAAGGGAATGCAGGGAATGAAAGGTGTCAAAGGAATGAAAGGCCAGAAAGGCACAACCGGTGATAAAGGAACGAATGGAGATAAAGGAATGGCAGGAACACAAGGAGATAAAGGTGCCAAGGGAATGAAAGGTGAAACCGGATATAAGGGAATGAAGGGAATGCAGGGAATGAAGGGTGTCAAAGGAATGAAAGGTCAGAAAGGCACAGCCGGTGATAAAGGAACGAATGGAGATAAAGGAATGACAGGAACACAAGGAGATAAAGGTGTCAAGGGCATGAAAGGTGAAACCGGATATAAGGGAATGAAGGGAATGCAGGGAATGAAAGGAGTCAAAGGAATGAAAGGTCAGAAAGGCACAGACGGTGATAAAGGAGGTAAAGGAACGCAAGGTGATAAAGGAATGACCGGACAGAAAGGAACAACTGGAGACAAAGGAGCAGTGGGAACACAAGGAGACAAAGGAATGACAGGAAACAAGGGAACAGCCGGTGACAAGGGAGATAAAGGAACACAAGGAGACAAAGGAATGACAGGATCGAAAGGAACATCTGGAGACAAAGGAGCTGTGGGAACACAGGGAGATAAAGGAATGCCAGGTTACAAAGGAATGAAAGGAATGCAAGGAATGAAAGGTGTCAAAGGAATGAAAGGTATGTTTTGTGCAAATACTAGAAGTTTGATATACAGCTGTTAGTCGGTAAAAGAAACAAAAGATACCAGGCCATAATCTTTAACTCCAAACGGGTGTTATGTCCATATATATAAATTAAATGAGACACGCACGTAAATAAAATCAGTTTGATTGTCAAATTACAGTTAAAGAGCAATCAGACACAAACAAAATACAAATATTAGTTAGGGTATCCATATTTTGCGTTGATTTTTTAATTTTATGAATAGAAATTTTATAAAAAAAGATCTGTTTAATAAACAAAATAGTTTATTTGTGTTCGGTTAATATATATTCACTTGAAATAGGATTATAAAGGAAAATTGTTCAGATAAAAGTGATCAAATTAGTGCTATATCAATACATACACTATACATATCTGAATTGAATAGGCAATAAGGGTCCAGACGGAACACAAGGGGACAAGGGAACACAAGGAGACAAAGGAACAGTAGGAGATAAAGGGATGACTGGGGCAAAGGGCACTCAGGGTGATAAAGGAACGACAGGAGATAAAGGCACACTAGGAGACAAAGGAGCCACAGGTAGTTATAATACATACAATTTGCTCATTGTTGAAGGCCGTACGGTAACATATAGTTGTTAATTTCTTTCTGAGTCACATGGTCTTTTGTTGAGAGTTGTCTCATTGGCAATCATACCACATCTCCTATTTTTATAAATCAATAGAAATGTACAAAATATCTCCAAAGATTACACACAAAGTCGTACATGTACGCTCATACATGTATCTACTCTCACTTCATTTTCACTTCGTATAAAAAGTTTGTTTGTTCGTATGCAGCTACATTGTGCCCATTGTTTACATATACGTACAAGTTTTTATCCCTGCGCTCTTTTCGTGTAGCAACTTTTTATCAATACAAAATACATTTATTAACAGTTATTTTCGAACAAAACTGCTGAATTATAGATTCAGCATTTTTCAAAAGAATTTGCGTTATTTCAGTGATAACTCAAAAAAGGAAATTCACTCGTACTTTAATTTTACCAGTAAAACTTGATTTAGCCAACATATACACATGAGACAACTCTCCATCCAAGTCATAATTTATAAAAGTGATGACCCCATTTCAAATATTTACATTCTCACTCTTCATACAGAAAGAATTAAAATCTGTTCATTTTTTACCAGAATAATTATTTAAAAAACTCTCAATGGTCAAACAAACTTTTGTCCACAGTCAAACGAAAAAAAACCTAAAATTTGACATTTGTCGAAATATTCATTGGGAATACATGTACATATATTGCCATTTACGGACTTATTGAATTCTAGCAGTTTCTAATTAAGTCATCGCATAAAAAGACAGAATTATCTAACAAAAACAAAAAACATATAAGAATATGATATAACTCACCTTCCATATTTATCTAAGGAATACTACGCCAAGATATTTACATTTGCAAGCTTCATGGAAAAATATGGATTTAAAATCGTAACATTTTTGAATTCTTGCAATATTTGAAATATTCCGATAAAAAAAAATTATAATTTCTAAACCAATATTCGTTAACCTGCCCCTTTACATTACATTTTTAACAAGTTGCCAACAATATTTGATTGTAGGTGAAGGCGGAGCAAAGGGAACACAGGGAGATAAAGGAATGAAAGGAGAGACCGGCTACAAAGGAATGAAAGGAATGCAAGGAATGAAAGGCGTCAAAGGAATGGCAGGAGAAAAAGGAACACAAGGTGATAAAGGAATGACAGGACAAAAAGGAACACAAGGAGACAAGGGAATGACAGGAAATAAGGGAACGTTGGGAGATAAAGGAATGACAGGGAAAAAAGGAACACAAGGCGATAAGGGAATGACAGGAGAGAAAGGAACACTAGGTGACAAAGGAATGAAGGGAACGACTGGGGACAAAGGTGAAACAGGAAACAAAGGAACACAAGGAGATAAGGGAGTTGCAGGTACTCAAGGTGACAAAGGACAGAAGGGAATGGCAGGCTACAAAGGAATGAAAGGAATGCAAGGTATGAAAGGTGTCAAAGGAATGACAGGAGCAAAAGGAACACAAGGAGATAAAGGAATGACAGGACAAAAAGGAACACAAGGAGACAAGGGAATGACAGGTGAAAAGGGAACGTTAGGAGATAAAGGAATGACAGGACCAAAAGGAACACAAGGCGATAAGGGAATGACAGGACAAAAGGGAACACAAGGTGACAAAGGAATGAAAGGAACGACAGGAGACAAAGGTGAAACAGGAAACAAAGGAACACAAGGAGACAAGGGAATGACGGGTACTCAAGGAGACAAAGGAAAGAAGGGAATGGCAGGATACAAAGGATTAAAAGGAATGCAAGGTATGCAAGGCGTCAAAGGAATGACAGGAGCAAAAGGAACACAAGGAGATAAAGGAATGACAGGACAAAAAGGAACACAAGGAGACAAGGGAATGACAGGTGAAAAGGGAACGTTAGGAGATAAAGGATTGACAGGGCCAAAAGGAACACAAGGCGATAAAGGAATGACAGGACAAAAAGGAACACAAGGTGACAAAGGAATGAAGGGAACAACTGGGGACAAAGGTGAAGCAGGAAACAAAGGAACACAAGGTGACAAAGGAACACAAGGTGACAAAGGAATCAAAGGAATGAAGGGAATGAGGGGCTACCAAGGAATAAAAGGAATGCAAGGTATGAAAGGTGTCAAAGGAATGAAAGGAACACAAGGTGACAAAGGAACACAAGGGGACAAAGGAACACAAGGAGATAAAGGGACACAAGGAGACAAAGGGACACAAGGAGACAAAGGAACTCAAGGAGATAAAGGAGAAACTGGAGATAAAGGAAAAACAGGTAATTATTTTGTTTTTTACATGTGAAGTTGCGATAAACCATAATACAACAGTGTTGTAGCTTAAAGTATGTTAATAGTATTTCTCCAAGTCTTTGAATAATCATTAAAACATTTTAGATTTCTGTTTAGCCTTCTACAAATAAGAAATAAAAATATTTAACACACGATAATTAGGTGACTTTTGTTGTTGTGATTAAGACAAGACAATTTTCTTTAAAACCACTGTTTACACTCATTGGTACAAAGAAAGAAATAATTATACGTAGTGTACAAATAAATTGTGCACATGTGATCAACATATAAGTGATTAAATATTACTTAAACTATCATCGTTTTCTGACTGTGAATTTATCCGAAGTTTAAAAAAAATACATCGTTTAAGGTCGATGCAAAGAAATTAATTTCAAACAGATACTTCTTTCGTATCTAAATAAACTGTTTACTTTCAAAGATTTTCCGTAATCATTTGGGAAAGTATTTATGTCTTTCAGAAAAACCCGTACGTGCTAATTGTTTTGCGCATTGTCTGTCGTTGTGATTACAAATTGTTTGTGCATGTTTTACTTTATTTGGCCTTTTTAACTTTTTTGGATTCGAGCGTCACTGATGAATCTTTTGAAGACGAAACACGCGTCTGGTGTAAATACAAAATTTAATCCTTGTATATATGATGAGTTTATTTACTATTTAGACACTAATGTATATAATTCATTATATTATATGTAGATTTAATATTGGTACGAATAAAGTTATTATTAATCATTAAATATTTTTCAGGAAGATTCACGTAGCTTTCGATTTCGTATGTCGATTTCTTATGTAGATTTAGCATTGGTACGAATAAAAATATTATAATTAATCATTAATTATTTTTCAGGAATGATTCACGTAGCTTTCGATTTCTTGGGACATTACTTTATGGGACCATTCAGTAAGTACTTGATGACTTTGAATTTTTGTTAAAATTGAAATGCACACGAAGTAACTTTGCTAGTCTTATTTATCATTATATATAAATTTCAATAATTTTATTCAATTTAAGACCCTCATTTATGATGGTTACAAGTTCGGTTATTTTATCACTTCAAGATTTCAAGATTGTATTCATAACCTCAGACACATACTTGTGTACAAGAGGACAATATATACAAACATATATAACATATAACAAATTGATAATTTCCTTTGAACTTGTACGTTACATATAGACAACAAGCCAGTAAATTTGTTCTTGCTTGGATTCATTACATAGTAATTTTGTATAAACTTTGATCTAAAAGCAGAAACATCAGCATTTTAACAGGTAAACAATATATGAAACGCATCCCAAGTGGCGGATCCAGAAAAAAAATTGGGGGTGGTCCCAAATGAATATTCAATTTGAATGGTATGAAAAAGGTTAAAAAAAATACCTTCGACATTATGGAAGATCATGAATTTGGACAACACCATGCACTGCACATATTCCTATGTAAAGGAATTTAAAGACATGTAAAACTGATTTTTATTAAAGACTCTATACAATATCTTGCAATCTAAAATAGCACGACATATACAACTGTCATCTGAATTAGGCAAGCTGTAAAAAAAGTTTAGCTAAAATGTTCCGAATCGGTAAAAATAGTTCTACGTAAAATTGTTCAAAATTAACTAATTTAACAAAGAGTCGTTTATCAGGTCATTCAACATCATGCGTCGCGGGTGTTAACTTTCCTTGCAAAGTTATCTGTAATTTGTTCTTTATGTTTAGTTCCAAACTGTAGTGCACATGCATCAACGCAAGTCCGTTTAAACGCGAGTGTCCCATAGTTGTTCTCAGGTAGGTTTTTAAAAGTGATAACTCACTGTTGGATCGCTCACATTCGCAACTCGTCACCCCCATGGTAGCTACGATTTTTAAGATAACAGAAATATTTGGAAAGTCTGTTTAGCAACATACTTTCAGAGCACCGGCTACAGTTTCTGGTTTTGAAAGCATTGACTCGCAAGTCTTTTACCACAAACGCAGTTCGGACGGCATTGTAGAAGGACTCGGTAAATCAGTATGGTAAAAGTCTACAAAATGTTTAATTTCATCAAATGTTGCGCTTTGTACAAATGCCGGTACCAACTTCAGTGCTTGAATTGCTGTTGATGTTAGGGGAAGGGAAGGGGGGGGGGGGGGGGCTCAAAGAGATAAATAAACAAATTTAATTCATTCATAATAATTGTTTTTTCAAAATGTACATAAATGAAATTTAAAACCGAGACTCCGTTAGTTGGACAAAACAATTATATGTGACGGGATTCGTGCTCTCCGGTTACATATAAATGGAAATTTCACTTAAAAATACAAAATAATTTGTATTTACCTTTCAAAATAAGACGTCAACTTCTTCATATTGATCTGTTTTGACAATTTAATTACATGTATACAGGTGAAACGCATTGATCCGTATTCTATCATTGTGACACCTCCAGGTATCCAGGTAATCCATAACTAATTAGTGCGATGAAAGGATTAATCTTAAGTGTTAATTTGTTAATTAGCTAGTTATTGAAAAAATACACACTTTAAAAAAATTTGAGGTTCGTCATGGTGGTGTCCGGTGCGCCGTGGGACCACCCCTGGATCCGCCACTGATCCCCTATTCCCTCATTACATAATGTACATATTCTATTTTCCCTCGCGATCCCCACCCATCTACCCGTCTCAATAGGTAACTTCAAATTCGAGCATCGGTTCCAAAACCAACTCGAGTTTGAATAAAGAAAAGAATTCACCCCTAGATGCTTTATGTATGCAGGAGAACCAATGCTGATAGTACTGATCTGTTAATCGCTGTTTAACCATACTTTTTAACCAATCAATATTTACAACTAATTGATCGTTCCATATAAAACTAAGACCTGTATCATCAAATATAGATTTTACATATTGAATCCATTTAAATTTGGTAGGATTAGTTGCATGTAGTTTAATCATAAGTCTTAGAAGGATATTTGACAGTTTGCTCTCTGTTTTAATAGTTCTGCACCAAAATGATGCCATCCTAAGTTTTATAGAGATATCTAACGGAACCCGACCTAATTCCCCGTATACCATAAAATTTGGTGTACTATTCCGAACACCAAGAATATTTTTTACAGAATTGCAAATGCATTTTCTCAATATTCTGTTTATTTTCAAACCCCCAAACCTCTGATGAATATAATAATATAGGTGCAATTACAGCATCGAGGAGTTGTAACTAAATATCAATAGGCAATGATATATGTTTTATCTTCCTGTAGAGAGCAAACATTGCTTTTTGTGCTTGATCAAAAATCATTTTTCTAGCAGTACAAAAATTACCGTTATAATTAAAAGTTATACCTAAATAATTGTAAGAATCTACAACTTCTATAGCATTACCATATACATGAAAATCAAAGTTGTCTCGTACCTTTTTTTTTACTAAACACAATAATTTTTGTTTTATCTATATTAACTTGGAGTTTCCATATGTTACAATATTGTTCAGAAGCATCGAGTGCATGTTGTAGTTCTTCCTTACTTTCAGACATGATAACAGTGTCATCTGCGTACAAAATTACAAAGATTTTAACTAATACTTGTAACAATTCTTCACAGTTTTTAGAAATATATTCTAAATCTTTTACATCATTTTCCACAAAAGAGTTATCTAAATCATTCAAAAACACCGAAAACAAAAACGGTGATAAATTTCCACCCTACCTAACACCAACACCACAGTTGAAGAAAGTTGATCTTTAGTAACCATATCGAACACATGTCTTTATATTTTGATACATACTATAAATAACTGTTATTATTTTCCCAGTAATGTGAGATTTTTGTAACTTTTGCCATAACCCTGTTTTTCCAAATAGTGTCAAATGCTCTCTTAAAATCCACAAATGTGCAAAATAATTTTTTGCTTATCGAAAAAAATATAGATAAAATTGAATGCAGCACAAAAATATTATCGGTAGTTGAAACTCGTTTTCTAAATCCAGCCTGAGATTCTGATATAAGTTCAACTTCATCTGAGAAACTATTTAATCTCTCATTTATTATTGATGAAAAAGTCTTTCCTAAACAAGTGTTTATTGTTACACCTCTATAATTTACAGGGTCTGCTTTGGAACCTTTATTCTTAAAAGTAGGAATCATAATACCAAGAGACCATAACTCTGGAACTATTCCTGTATCTAATACTAAATTAAAAAAGTTAACATACATTGGCATAAGATCATATACAGTACATTTTATATATTCATTAATTATTTTGTCACATCCACTAGCTTTATCATTTTTTTAAAGTTTTTTACACTTTTTAAAATCTCATTTTCGGTTACAGCACCATTCGATACGTTATACAATTCATCTGGTAAATTGTGTACATTAAAATTAACTTTTGGTTCCTCAGTATTTGAGTCACATCTATTCATATCTTTGAAATAGTCATAGAGAGCTTCATTAGAAATTTCAGGGTCTACGCCTTTTTTTTTTATCTGACCCAATACTATTCAAAATATTCCAAAACTTTTTACAATCTGTTTTTTTTTTGGTCTGGCGTAATTTATTTCCAATATTTCTTTGGTACAGTTCATATGCTTTAGAAATTTCAATTTTATAGCTTTTGCCTACATTTTTCATATATGTTGAAGATATAAGACATATAAAATTTCGGACATCTGTCTTTTAATGTTGTATACTTTTACAAAGATATGATACGATAATGTCAACATGTATTTAGTCCATGAGGTACGAAATGGTACACGCATTTGGCCTAATAGGATACGAAATGGTAGACGTTGAGAACACCAATGGTAAATTTGGGTACGAAATGGCAGATGTACGAAATTGTCAAGGTACAAAATGACTTGTTTCCTTCACCAGCCAAATAGCCAGTATTTCAGTACTGGTATGCAAATACGAATATTGTGATTCTAAAATATCATGGTACAAAATTTTGATTTTTTTTTAAATAAGGAAAATCTTTTCCTCCTTCCCTTAAATCGGGAATTGCGTTGTACATTTATGACAGGTCCCAAGTTGGCCACTCAAGAATCCAGGTAAAGCATCAGGCTATTGTATATTGATATAAATGGATTTTTTCTTCAGAAAAAGCATACGGAACCCATTATGGCATAAAGAAAACTCCTGGATCATACCAAGTATATGCTGGTGTAAGTATACAAAAAATAACGTAGGAACGTAAATTGTCAACCAATAGACTTATTTCCTATATAGTCACTATACTAGCTATGATTCATTCTAATAATGGTCAATAAATCCTAACTTGGAATTAAGCTAAATAAAGTGCCATTTTAGGACCTTATCGAACATAATATTAAAAGGCCTAACAAGTGCGTAAAAAATGTGTTAACACATGATTAATCGCGCCTGATGTGTGTTCATAGCCTGGTCGGTTAAAGTCCTTTCTGGGCCTACTTCGGGAGCCGAATGATTTAATAAGAAGTGGCACAGAATTTATATACTAGTACATAGGTATAGGAAGATGTGGTATGAGTGCCAATGAGACAACTCTCCATCCAAATAACAATTTATAAAAGTAAACCATTATAAGTCAAGGTACGGCCTTCAAAACGGAGCCTTGGTGGTAGTACATGTATATATCTAGACTTTAAAAGTTATCCTTTAACGGTGGAATTTCAGGTTGCATTATACTTCATATGCATTTCACTCAAATTCAATAATAGAATGCGTTTTTTTTTTTAACTTTCATGTGCAACCCAATGGATGCAATATGCGCAGCAGAATCGGTTACCATTTCACGAGCTCAATATTTCACTCAGTTATTTTTACTGGGTTCTTGTAGCTTTAAAAACTCTGGTTTGCTCTCTTGTGTATAAGATATTTACATCAGTTATCATAAAACAGTTACAAACATTAGAAGTTATAACATTTTGTAAAGAAAAATAATTTTCTTAGATCAACGGTTATTTGTCCTCATATGTAGTTGACAATACTATACAATTGATATGCACATGTTTGGGACATTGCTACAGCCGATTTCATTGAGTGTGTCGGGAAAGGTAAAATCCTTGGTTAGCTTGCTTGTTAGCTGAACCATGAAGTCATTATTAGGTTAAGTAAACTACCCTCCTTTAAGAGTAGACCAGTCCGACGGACAACCAAACTATCTGTCTGTAGGACTAGACTTCTTCGAAGGAGGTAGTATACCTTACATTATAATGAATTCACGGTTCAGCTAACAAGTAAGCCAACCAATGATTCTACCTTTCCCTACACACACAATGCAATCGGCTTTAATCATTTTAGCCTTTTTTTTATTTTTATCAATTATGGACGCTTTTCTAGTTATTTTTTGGACCTATTCAGATTATATTGCCCGAGAAGGCATGTATATTACGAGTCAGTATATTTGTTCTGCATTGATATTTATAACCAGGAAACGTATTTTGCACTGTCATTAACCACTATATGTGTTATTCTGTGCGATTACCCAGAATATGTGTTCTATGGTGCACAAATCGACCTGGCAAAAATAATACCTTGCACAATCTTTACCGTTTATTGGTTCTAAGGCCTTCTGTAGTAAGCTTTGAACTTATTTGCCGTTTTGAAAACAAAACTCTTTAAGAACATCAATAAAAACGGCTTTCCTTTTGCATGAGGTACGTCTGTTTGTCATTACCCATTGCACTGTATCCGTGCATTCCTTATGCATCTTATGTATTCTCTTTTTTTAGAAGACCAAGATCTATAATTTTTCTACATTATTCTCATTTTTTTGCAGACTATAGTTTATCATTTATTGTTAGTACTTTCAGTTTTTGCAAGGTCAAATATATCATTTATTTTCCCATATTTAGCAGACTGAATTTGATTATCTATTTTATATCATTCTTCCTCTATTACAGACTGTAAAGAATTACGCTGGAATCCAGACCCAAATCTACAATGCTATCAAAAAAATTACAGCCAAGTCGAGTTACACTTACAAATCACAATACAGCACTTCATCACATACCAGTCCATATAAAAGAACAATATACAGACGGCCAGTGTACAGAAAGACACATTATGCAGGAAAGAAATAAAAATTGACATTTTGACTTAACAGAATGAGGGATAAATAAAAAACTGTATTAATCGTACATGGTAAACATTGTAGATTGTATTAATACGTTTAGGAATAAAGATATAATATTAAACTTTGTTTATTGCTTGTTTGTATAAATAAGAAGATGTAGTTTAGTGCCAATGGAGACAAGTTTTCATCAATCCAAGTCACAATGTAAACAGTTAACAATCATAGGTTAAAGTATGGCCTTAAACACGGAGACTTTGCTGACACCGAATATCAAGTTATAAAGGTGACTAGTGTACAACCATTCAAACAGGAATACAAACGTTATAATCTATATAAAAACGAGAAAAGAAAAAAAGTAAAACGCCTATGAAGTACACAAAAAACGACAACCACTGAACGATAGGCTTCTGTTTTGAGTAATTGCTTTGCACTAAGAATTAGTCGGATACAAACATTATTTATAACAATTATTGCTTATGATACATCTAGGACTTATAGTCCAGTAGCAGTGTATCGTCCTGAACTTGCATGGCATATTGGCCACTTGAACGTTAAGCAATCAACAATCAAATAATCCAGTAGCAGTGGTTTCGACCCATTGCTATTAGAAATAAACATAACCTTGGTAAATTGCTCCATCTGACGCTGTCATCTATATTGTCTTTCATCAGAACCGCTCGAAACAACTATTTGAAAGCGATTCCTGTATAAAAACCGATACGCATGAAGAGCCATATGAACAAAAGGCACATAAAAACAATTTAAAAACAATAATGTGTCCCCGGTACACGTATGCCCAACTCCCACTATCATTTTCTATGTTCAGGGGACCGTGCAATTGGGGTTAAAACTCTAAATTTGCATTAAACTTAGAAAGATCATATCAAAAGGAACATGTGTACTAATTTTCAAGTTGATTGGACTTTAACTTCATCAAAAACTACCTTGACCAAAAACTTTAACCTTAAGCGGGACGAACGGACGAGCGAGGGAATGGACGGACAAACGGACGTACATACCAGAAAACATAATTCACTTCTACTATCGTAGGTGAGGCATAACAAACCTATCCAAGGTCAACTTTGTCAGATTGAGTTTCAACCTAAGCTTCCTTATGTATAAACTTACAAAATGTATAAATAAACTCATCATAGATACCAGGAATAAAATTTAATATTTACGCCAGACGCGCGTTTCGTCTACAAAAGACTCATCAGTGACGCTCGAATCAAAGATGTTTTTTTATAAGACAGGGAAAAGACAAACAACAGGTTACCATACACTACAAAAAAAAGCAAATCTTTATATTTTATCACTCTGTTATTCTCTAATGTTTGCCCATTGAACATTTGCGATCCATCCTACGACCTTCAGTAATGAGCAATCCTTTACCGTGAAGCAAGTTATTCCTGGGATGACAATATGATAAACAAATTTTAACAGAAAACTTACGGCAAATGTTGGCTTTGAATTGGACCGTACTTATAAATAAATGCATATATCCTACTGATTTTAGACTATGTATGAAATTGAGAATGCCGATAGTGAATGTGTCAAAGAGACAACAAGCCGACCAAAGGACAGAAAATAGCCGAAGGCCACCAATGAGCCTTCAACGAAGCGAAAAAAAATCACACACCCGGTGGCGCACCTCAGCTTGCCCCTAAACAAAAGTAGGACGTATGTTCCTATAGAAATAAAGAACGACCAACATTATTTAAAGGAATAGAAAATACAAACAGAAACTCATACTAAGACACAGCTTGCAATTCGGTGATTGTGGTTGGTTTATGTCGGTCATATTTGTTTTTCGTAAATATTTTTCCTATTAATTAGGCTGTTGGTTTTCTCGTTTTAATTGCTTCATATTTATCATGTCGGGGTCTCTTATAGGTAAATATATGGTATGCGGTTTTTTTCTCATTGTGGAAGGCCAAACAGTGACCTATTAATAATTGCTTTATGTATTGTCATTATTTGAACTTTTGTGGGAAGTCGTCTCATTGGCAATCATACCACATCGCTTTGTTTTTATACAAAGTAAATGTAATCTAAACTTTAGATGAGTAATTTGATATCATGGGTTCGTATTCATTAGCGTCTATCATTCTTAAATATACTCTGATGATTTATTTGTTCAGCATGAAGTTACATACGTTGTCTTTCATTGGATCCTGCTTTGAAACGATAAGTTTTAGCATTGGAGAATACCGAGAAATTTCCTATTGTGTTTCAATGAAGAGGTGGAACAATTTGTAACACGTGATATAACAGTCTGCCTTTCTGGTGTCTTTTAATTAAATCATTCTTTTAAACGAAGCATTTAAGCAAAGAAGAGTTCTGGTATATTTGTGTTTCATTGAAGAGGTGGAACAATTGTAACACGTGCTATTACACTCTGATTTTCGAGTGTCTTTTAATATTAAAACATTATTTTAAACGAAGCATTTAAACATAGGAGAGTTCTGGTATATATTTGTGTTTAAATGAAGAGGTGGAACAATTTGTATCACGTGACATTTAAATCTGCCTTTCATGTGTCTTTCATTGGATCATTCTTTTAAACGACATGTCTAAGCTAAGGAGAGTTCTGATATATTTGCGTTTGAACAATTTGTATCACATGACTTTTCAATATACCTTTCAGGTGTCTATCATTGAATCATTCTATTAAACAATACGTACACGGAAGCCCAACTCGCACTATCATTTTCCATGTTCAGTGGACCGTTCAATTGGGATCAAAACTGAAGCGAGACCGATGGACGGACGAACGAACGAACGGACGCATAGCCCAAAAAAACATAATCATGCCCCTCTACTATCGTAGGTGGGTCATGAAAAAATATTGGTAAACATTCTATTTACCTTGTCCATATACTCGGCATTGCTCGGCCTAACGCACATGATTTGAGATATATTCAAAACCTCTTGATGAGTGTATCATAGTTGGTTCCTGCTTCATTGCTATGCAACCATTGCCTCCCTTTTCGTCATATTTCTTAGAATTATTCACTTTAGTGATATGTCTGTTCGTTGTGCGTGATATAGTTTCGAGTACTTCTTAAATATGTCTTTGCCAGGAACTTGCGTTTTTATTCATTTATTTTGTTTATTATGGTCGTAAGTGCAAATGAGCAAATGTAGTAGCAAAGATAAATACTACCATTAGTCTTGTTATTTCATAGTTAAAGTCTGAGAACATGTTCGACAAGACAGTGTCAATAGCAATAATATGCATTTATAAACTGTTTTATCTGTATTTTGCAAAACTATTCGGAATTTTGGGTTCTCCATGTTCTTGACCTTTTAAACCTTTTTTTAATTCGAGCGTCACTGGTGAGTCTTTTGAATCAAACGCATGTTGTGTATATTTTCAGTTTGTTTTCCATGATGAGTTTATTGACATGTTGTCGTCCTTAATATGCATTTTGATTGTCAATAAACGTGTACATTTTTTTTTATATATTAGACCGTTGGTTTTCCCGTTTGAAAAGTTTTACACTAGTAACTGTGGGGCCGATTATAGCTTGTTGTTCGGTGTGGGCCAAGGCTCAGTGTTGAAGGCCGTACATTGACCTATAATGGTTTAATTTTTTTTGAATTGTTATTTGGATGGAGAGTTGTCTCATTGGCACTCACACCACATCTTCCTATATCTACATACAATCCATCATCATCTCATCACAAATATCTAAAATTTCAATCATAATGTATCTTCAGTATGGAATTCAGTGTCTGTAATATTTATATCTGGATAACTCAGGTACGATACCAATAACAAAGTATGCACATATGATTATTTTATTAGTATATTTACACACATTATAATATTTAGAGTCCTTTTACATTTACAAGGACTATTTTTTTTATAACAATAGTGGTATTTTCATAACCAAGCAAAATCTTTGGTTTTTATGGCATTCTTTTTAAAGCTCCTTCAATATATTTGTACAGAAAAGTAAATGTTTTAAACATTATAAATAAATAAAGTATTTGGCGTTAAATATGTTTCTTTGTTAAATTTAAGACATACATCATTGGACAGAGCTGAGTATTGGTCAGGCCGATTGTTTTAGAATGTCATGATGTTATTGGAATCAAACACAACGTAATACACAACCTTAAAGAACCACTGGTCCTAAAAGACGCCATTTTTATACTTTCAACTTATACTTTTACGCCACCTGCAACCTCTGACGCTTTCAATTATGCCCTATTTATTTTCCACATGTTTAAACACTAATCTTATTCATCCCCTTGAAATGTTAATTTCAAGAAATAAAAAAAAAATCAATCTAGTAAATTTAAATTTTAAAATAGATGTCGAAATTTTACTAGATTTTAACAGTGTACACATTTTGAAGATGTTTGTTCCCCCCTTCTTATTTCCCTTATTTCTAATTTAGAGAAAAAAAATCAATGAGAATTAACATGTTGACAATGATCATAATTGTATTCAAATCAAGTGTTATAATATTAACTAAAACAAAAATTGAAAAAGGAGATTCAAAATTGTGTTTCTACCATCTCTTGACTAAATTGTCATTGTATTGTGGTTAATGAAAATGTCGATAAAAATGAAATGAGGCAGAATTATTTGACAAGTGTACGCACCTATTTGAGACATCATATAGTATACAGATTTGAGCGAAAGCTTATTGCATTACGTTATAATAACACAATTATCAAAAATTTAGCCATCAGTTATAAGCATACAAACGAACATGTTGTTAAATACAAAAATGTCAATACAGTTAACCACGGTTGACCTATTCAACGTGATAACTGCAGTGCAGGCGTTCTAGTCCAACGATTGTACGTCTTTGATTTTAAAAACAATATTTTGTTTATCTGTCTATTGCTCCTCTTCCTCTCCTCCTCCTTTCTTTTTTTCTTTTCTCTTGCCTCCTTGTTTTGGTAAAGGATTAGATTGCCAGTGTCGTCTTCCCTGAAAACTCCAAGTTCCCTGAGTTGTCGGTGGTTGCCAACCACTATTTCTAGAATGCCGTGAATCATGCCAGTTTCCGGGGGAAGTTGGACCGTTTTGTCGATGCCCACTATTCCCCCAGTGACTATTTTGAGGTGTTGGGTCTTGTCGTTGATGATGTTGCCAGCTTTGTGGATTATTATTGTTTGAGGGATTGTTCCAGTTATTATGATCATTGTTTCTATTTGACTGCGCATGCCAGTTATCTGCGCGTCGCCTTTCGAATCCAACATCTGGACGTTGATTCCATCCTAGTGACTGTGATTGATGCATTAAATGGCGATTCCATTGGTTGTTTGGGGGATTGTTTGACATTTGCGACGTCCTCCAATCACCGGCATGTGATGCCTGCGATTTGTGAATATTGTTCGTTGTATCTGATCTTGACACTACTGGTTTCCGTGGATCAAAGGATTTTTCCTTTATATTTGGGTTTTTTTCGTTACCGCTGCTATCGTGGTTAGTGTTCGATTGTCCTATATGAGACAGTTTTGATTCTATTAGCTTTTCGATTGACATTATCAGTGACTTTACGTCAGAAGGTGCAGTCGTTGTTGTAATGGGCGTGTTTGTTTGCTTTTCTACTGGAGAAACGGCATATCCATGACTAGAAGCATCTTTATTTAATGAGGCGTATAGGTCTACCAATGCTTTATTTGCGTTAGAAGAATTTCCAGAGTTCCCAGAGAATGCAGATGCAATTTCATTTCCGATTTCATTGATCTTGATATTTGTTTGATTATTTATATAACATCCACACTTGCATACGGATTCCACACATTGCCCTTGTACACACTTGCTGACACACCATGCCCCAATCGATTTCATTGATGTAAACATTGCAACGCCCTCACATCCAAAATTAGGAAGCTGAGGATTACATTCATGTGTTGTGTTTATTGTGCTGGTTGATTGTGATTGACTGGATGCACTCGTTTCAAGAGATTGTGTATTTGAATGACTATGTCCATGTTGATTATTTGACACGTGTGGTTGATTACTTGGGTTCTGCTGATGCTGATTTGGTTGATGTCGAATGTGTGGGTTGCTGAACACTGGCGGTTTATCCGCGTTAAAATCGTTTGGCCGATAATTTGGGTCTTGATTCTGTTGATTATGATTTTGATAAGAAAATGCATTATTTTGATTAGTACGTGGATTTTGAAATTGCTGGTTGTTTCGGTTTTGACCAAAATTATGATTGAATTGATTCGATAAATGTTGTCGATATTCTGTATTTGGCATCTGTTGTTGATTCGGATGTGTATTGTGATAAGGATGTTGACCATGAATAGGTTGATTGTTGTATCGCCATCTTGAATTTCTAAAAAATTGCGTGGTGGTCATCGGCATTGGTGTAGTTTGAATGGGTAATTCTTCGCCTTCTAATTCATCAGGTTCTATGAAGGTCGGAGCAGGTGGCGGTAATGATGTAGTCATTAATAATTTGTTCATCATGTGCTCAATTCGCTGAAGTCTGTCATTAAGCGGGTTTGCTTCTATATAAGGATTCGATACCGGCCCTATCCTTACATGGTTATTTTCAGAGTGTTGGAAATTAGCATTACTGTTCATGTTTGGATTGCTATTCATTGTCATTGGTTGAACAGCGGGCAATGACGCATGCGTATTGTACGGTATCATATTTATAATGTAACTAGGAGTTGTTGTTGGAGGAAGTTTCTGTTGTATTATGACTTTCGATAAATCTGGATTTGGCTTAAGAGACTGTGATATTACATGTTGATTCAAGGTATTCATCGTCTGGGAAATCTGGTCTCCCTTAATATCTAAAATGAGACTATTCCCTGCAGGAATTTTAACAGTGTTGGCATTTTTGGCTTTTGCTAAGTCAAACTCATAATATGATGGGAAGTTTTCCATTTGAATCGCGTTATTTTTGTTTAGCTGTGAATCCGATTTAACAGGTTTTTTATTAGCATCAAACTGATTGACTTTTGGGGTTGTATTAACGTAAGTACTTTGAATTGTCTGTTGATTAAAAGACGAAGGTGGTTGCTGTAAATTCTGATGAGAGTTTACTTCCTGTGACAGTTGTGTTGTTGGCTTTACCGGAAGTAATTGGTCGGTATACAATGTCTTGCGGTTGTCATTTTGCAAAGTTTTCACTTCATGTGATAATACAGGCACAGCTTGCATTGGAATGTCTGGTAAAAAGCCATTTTGTCCAATTGTAGAAGATTGTTCCTGGCCAGAAAGATGTTTATGAAGTAACTCATCGGGACTCATTTCAACAGTTTGTACGTTACCAGAAAGATGTTTATGAAGTAACTCATCGGGACTCATTGTAGCAGTTTGAACGTTGCTAGAAAGGTGTATAGGAAGTAAGTTATCATTACTCGTTGTTGCAAGTTGAACCGTTGGGTTGGTGTCTTTCGTCGAAGATGTGCTTTTTGAATTAAGTACCTCTATTGGTATGCTAGAATTAGAACCTGGAAGTTTGAATAATAATTTGAAGCCTCCTTTTACTGCAGAATTCTGGAGTGTGGATAAAATATCATTTAACGTAGCGGCATTGTTTACTTGTTGGTGATATTGATTTGTTACTGGAGGCATTGACGAGGTAGTTGTTAAAACATGCGCAGTTGTAGGCGGAAGTGTTGTCGGGACAGGTGTCGTAGTTGGAGGATCAGTTGGATCTGGAGGATCAGTAGTGTCTCCAAACATCATTTCCTGTAAGAACTCCGATGGAAGTCTAAACCCGAAAGGTGATGTCCCGAAAGGTGATGTCCCGAAAGGTGATGTCCCAAATTGATTGGTAGGCATGATACTGTGACCCATATGTGTCTGTCCGTGATGATTAATGGGTATAATATTGTGAGTCATAGGTGCCTGTCCGACCTGATTTACAGACATAATACTGTGACCAATAGGTGCCTGTCCGGGCTGATTAACAGGCATAATATTGTGACCAATAGATGCCTGTCCGGGCTGATTAACCGGCATAATACTGTGACCCATATGGGCTTGTCCAGGCTGATTTATAGGCATAATACTGCTACCTATATGTGTCTGTCCGGGCTGATTTACAGGCATAGTACTGTGATCCATATGTGCCTGTCCGGGCTGATTGACAGGCGTAATACTGTGACCAATAAGTGCCTGCCCGGGCTGATTAACAGGCATAACACTGTGGCCAATAGATACCTGTCCGGGCTGATTAATTGGCATAATACTGTGACCAATAGGTGCCTGTTCGGGCTGATTTATAGGCATAATACTACTACCTATATGTGTCTGTCCGGGCTGATTTACAGGCATAATACTGTGATCATGAGGTGCCTGTCCGGGCTGATTGACAGGCATAATATTGTGACCTACAGGTGCGTGTCCGGGATGATTTACTGGCATATTACTGTGACCTGTAGGTGCCAGTCCGGGCTGATTGATTGGCATAACACTTTGACCCATAGGTGCCTGATTTAGGGGTAACGTATGTTGTAAGGGTACAGCGTTCATATAAATGGGTTGTCCTGTCAAAGAATGCAATGATGCTAAATTACTTCCGGTTTGTTGAACTGGTGCATTCACTACATGTTGTTCTTGAATACTATTTCGTGCCATGTTTTGATTCAAAACGGCTGGTAATATGTTTGGATTTTGATTGATATTTGAAGGCTGTGATATCCCTGTTTGCTGTATAAGTTGTTGTTCCAGACTAACATGTGGATTGATTTGCGGGGGTTGAAGATTCGCACTTGATTGTTGGTTAAAAGTGGGTTTTGAATGTGCACTAATAGCAGGAGATTTCGATTCTGCTTGAGTTAACATATTTTGTAAGAGTGCAATATCTTCTAATAACTTTGATGACGATGTTTGTTGATTATTTAAAGAATTTATGTTGTTTCTTACTTTCTCTTCTTGTCGTTTCAGATCAGTTAACAATGCCTTTTCTCTTTCTATCTTTTGAAGTAAAACCTTTAAATCCGGATCAGCGGTCGGTTGTTCGAAAACAGTTGAAACATGTGCTCTTGATCTAGTGTTCAGTTGTTGTTCATTTCGTTCTGGTTTTCTATGTTCAGTTATTGTTCTAGTGTTCTGTTGTACGAATCGTTCTGGTTGTCTATGTTCAGGTCTTGTTTTAGTGTTCTGTTGTACGGATTGTTCTGGTTGTCTTTGTTCAGTTCTTGTTCTAGTGTTCTGTTGTACGAACCGTTCTGGTTGTCTATGTTGAGTTATTGTTCTAGTGTTCTGTTGTACATGTTGTTCTGGTTGTCCTTGTTCAGTTATTGTTCTGGTTTTCTGTTGTACATGTTGTTCTGGTTGTCTATGTTCAGTTATTGTTCTAGTGTTCTGGTGTACATGTCGTTCTGGTTGTCTATGTTCAATTATTGTTCTAGTGTTCTGTTGCACGGATCGTTGTGGTTGTATATGTTCAGTTCTAGTCCTAGTGTTATGTTGTACATGTCGTTCTGGTTGTCTTTGTTCAGTTCTTGTTCTAGTGTTCTGTTGTTGACCCTTGCGTTCCGATTGTCTCCTGTCAGTTCTGTTCCGGGTAAATTGATTTGGTATCTCTATTCCTGTTGTTTGAATTGTGTTGTCTGGCTCATTAAACAGTTTAGCTCGAAATAAAGTAGTTGACCAACTTTGCCCATCCCCTGGTATTTGTACAGGAATCCCTGGAAGTATGCTTTGAGACTGAATGTGTGTTGTTCTCGGTACGCTGACTATTTCAGTGTTCTGAGAATTAGGTCTAGAGTGTGTGGTCAAAGAGTTGATATTCTGTGAAGCTGTTCTAGACGAATGAAGCCCTTGGCGAGAAGATGTAGTCTGTGAAGCTGTTCTAGACGAATGAAGCCCTTGGCGAGAAGATGTAGTAAGATGATCTACTGATCTACGATTCGTGCCTGAAGTGGATGTTAAGTCTGATGTTATATCCCTGAGACTCTCAACATTATTTTGTCTTGTGTTTATTGAAGAACCGCCTACCCTCGAAGTAATATCAACTTGATTTGATTGACCCGTTGCTCTATCTGTTGGTGAATTTTCCTGACCGTTTAAAGATCGATCTATTGATCGTAGGTATCTACGTACTTGTGTGGAAGAGAATGGATTGACTGCCTGAGATCCAGGGCTTATTTTAAGAAGTTGTGGTCTACCAGACTCCATGTTAAAAGCTACACCTCGGGGAAGTTGTCCTGTTCTTAGTATATAACGAAACGTTGTACGCAAATCGACAAGAAGTTTTCTCCTTATCCTCGAAATAGTCGTTCCGGAATTTGATGAAGTTCTTTGTCGCACTCGATCACGTGACCGGCGTTGTTGGGAAGCTTGTTCTGTGATTCGAGAATTAAGTACGTCATCTAATGTCGTCCTAGGCTGCTGGGTTTCTGTTCTTCGTGTATTGCTGAAAGCAGGGTCGGATACAGTCGAAATAGTTCTAGAAAAACCATTATTTCCATTAAAAGGTCTGTTTCTTATGAGGGCATTCTGTAGATCTGTACCCGTGAATCTGGTTCTGCCGCCATTACTATTTCTGAGATCGTTCGGGCTGATGATATTCCTCTCTCTGGAATTACTGGAAGGTATGTGAATAGCTCCTGGTCGTACACTTATCTGCAATAAATGTAATAAGATATTTAAGTTTACTGTGTATTTGGACACCGATTGAATATATTGCAAATAATATAAAAATTTAAATTCGTTTTTTTTACTGTACATACAAATGTAGTGTTATATAACTCCCAATCTTATTCCTGGTTTAGATGTTTTACAATAAAAACAACAGAGGAGGTCTTTTTTGTAATTGACAATGATACAGATATCCACTTAAGCCCTAAAAGATAACATGAACATATAGAATTCACAGTATGGCTTCTACAATGTGAAAACCCATACCATAATAAGATGTAAAAGCCCATGGGGTGACAGCGTAAAACAATTAAAAACAGAAAACACTAGTTGTTTTTAAAATAATTGTACGGATGACATAACTAAAAGCAAATCAAACTTTTTTCAAATTCTCAAGGTTTTTTTTCTCTTTTGTTTCTCTGCACGGTTTGGTATTTTTACTCAAAACAACTAACAAAGTTAGAGCATAACAAATCAATGTTCTGTGTCATATATTTATACACTTTCGAAACGAACATTCAAAACAATCATAGTAAAGACGAAAAACCCATGATATACTTAATATTAATTCAAAATAACACATTGAGCCTCGATTCTGAAAGATTGTTGTAACAATTTACAAATAATTATATTCTGCTTCTTTAATTAAGACATGCTACACGTTTTATTTGAGCTATTTGCAAGATTGGCTTTTGATTTCTTAACGTCCAGTAGCAAATAGTTCATGCATATTCATGAAGAGACTGGTGTATTAAAATAGTGTAAATATTTAGCATTATCAAACAGATGAAGGAATAGAACTAATATCAAAATCAAGTACCATTTTGAAAATTAATAAGTAAGTTGTGACTTACGTGAAACGCAGAAATACATGGGGATAGTTAATCAATTTATAAAGATTTAAATTAATCCCTCATTTATTTGTCATTTTATGAATCCCCGACATGATCATTCCCAAGAACCAATAGTTAGGGGGTAGTACAAATGCACATCCTAGCCTTTAAGTGAAAATAAATAAACACAAACATGACACGATGCAAATATTTGAATATTCTGCAACACAAAATTCTTGAAACGATTCATATAAAAGTAAAAATAAATGTGTGCGCGACCAAAAAAAGGTAAAAAAAATAATCATGTGTATCAACAAGACGAAAATCCGCGAACAAACTCTTTCACTTTTTTGTCTATTTGTATAAGTGGTTTTTATTGGTTGACTGGTCAACCTGCAAAATATCCACCAGACTCAAGCTGGCAGCCACTTTCATCGGCCAATCAAGATAGCAGCCACTTTTTTCCAGCAGCCAATTTTGACGATATGTCTAAAAACCAAAAAACTGCGTGAGGCTCAAACGTTCCAAAAATCGCTAAATCTTAGTTAAATGCAATCTAACAGCGGAAATCGACAATTTCACGGTTTCTGCTAATTTCTAAAGCATTTCATTCCGTTTTAAATATGTATGTAAGCGGTCTGTCCTTTATTTGACATTCGATAATTGATATTCAATATCCAACCGACTGCTAGCCGTCGGTTCAATATTTAAATTTAGTTGAAAATCACTATAAAGCCTGAGGGAAAAGATACCATTTTATGACCTCTTCAAGCTGTCATAAATTTTCGTTGTCCTCGAATATAAACCCTGATACAAGTTGTATATTTGTCTTTATGTTATATAGATTTTTAATATATCAATAAAACATTACAGAGGATTCACCAAAGATGTAATTTAATATATAGAATATGAAACAAAATCCAATTACTCCAGAAACATATAGAAATATACATAGAAATACTTATGGAAAGCCAAAAAAGAAAAGAAATTAATAGTGAACACCTACCAGAGACTGCTTAAATGACGGTGACCACCCTAAGACGACTTTGGACCTCTGTGGTGGCCAGACGGGCCCGGATCCCAGAAAAATATTTAAGTGGGGAATAGCTTGGGTCAATACCTTTAAAATGAGCTAGGTCCGGTTCAGAACTTTGCCGTTGGTATATGCCGAAAAGTACCGAATGTATGCATATGGTTAATACGGAAAATTACGTTAAGGGGCACCTTTGAACCTCTGTGGTGGCCAGACGGGCCCGGATCCCAGAAAAATATTTAAGTGGCAAATAGCTTGAATCAATACCTTTAAAATGAGCTAGGTCCGGTTCGGAACTTTGCCGTAGGGATATGTCGAGGAGTACCGAATGTATGCATATGGTTAATACGGAAAATTACGTTAAGGGGCACCTTTGAACCTCTGTGGTGGCCAGACGGGCCCGGATCCCAGAAAAATATTTCAGTGGCAAATAGCTTGGATCAATACCTTTGAAATTAGCTAGGTCCGGTTCGGAACTTTGCCGTAGGGATATGTCGAGGAGTACCGAATATGTGGTTGATATGGAAAATACGTAAATTGGCAACTTTGAACCTCTGTGGTGGCCAGACGGGCCCGGATCCCAGAAAAATATTTAAGTGGGGAATAGCTTGGGTCAATACCTTTAAAATGAGCTAGGTCCGGTTCGGAACTTTGCCGTAGGGATATGTCGAGGAGTACCGAATGTGTGGTTGATATGGAAAATACGTTAATTGGCAACTTTGAACCTCTGTGGTGGCCAGACAGGCCCGGATCCCAGAAAAATATTTAAGTGGGGAATAGCTTGGGTCAATACCTTTAAAATGAGCTAGGTCCGGTTCGGAACTTTGCCGTTGGTATATGCCGAAAAGTACCGAATGTATGCATATGGAAAATACGGAAAATTACGTTCAGGGGCACCCTTGAACCTCTGTGGTGGCCAGACGGGCCCGGATCCCAGAAAAATATTTAAGTAAGGAATAGCCTAGGTCAATACCTTTGAAATGAGCTTGGAAAGGTTCGAAAATTACCGTAAAGATATTCTTAGGAATTCCGAATAAGATTGTTGAAGAATCTCAATAAATGCGTTGTGTTTTCTATATACGTTTAAATGTAGTGATAGGTAATGAATAATACAATAAACATCAATTACTATAACGTTATAGTTACAACGTTACCATAGCATAATGTTTGTACCTTGCGTATTTTCCGAAGTATGTAACGAAAAATTGTAAGAAAATGTAAGTTCACAATATAGATAAAAGAAATTTAAATTTATGTCCATCTCAAATAAAATAATCTAGTTCCTTAACCTTAACTGATCACAACTAAAGTTTATCTCATAGTCCATTCATGGATTTTTCTTCTGCCGCCTACTGTAGCATCACTCAGCGGTAATTTTCTTTATGCGTTGTAAGTTCCTTTCTTGTATCTATTTGGCTTCTTGACTCTACCAGTTGAGGGTGTGTTCGTTCGTCTAGGTAGCAAGTTACTTTCTTTGAAATTTTCCTTAAGTGGGTTCATGTGCGATCTACTTTGTACGAGCCATTGTGATGTGTCTTCTGGTCTTCTTTTGGCAACGGTCGTGCCTGAAGGTATATCATCTGAACGGTCATGTTTCCATAGCAACTTTGCCGTGGACTTTCCTTTTTCGCTGTGTTCTTGTCTTCAATAACGTTAACCAGAGCTATAGATGTTGTCGGATGGTTGATGTTTCTATTGATTAGTCCTGATAACACACATCCGAACTTTGACTGTACAACGATTGGTCCTTTTCCTTTTATAACTCTATCCTCGATAATTTACCAGTAGTAGTCGGTGCCTATGAGTAAGTCAATTTTGAAACGTTCTGTACTTAAGTTTAAATGTGGAAAGTTCCTTGTAGTCTGTGAAATCTTGTTTTAAATCGGAAAGGCAATCTCTGGAACAATGAGTGTGTCGATATGGACTTTTTCTCCTGTGTCGGTCTGTAACTGTTGTTGCAGTGTCTAAGTTGCGAACCTTCTGGGATAAATTTCAAATCACAGACGGATGAATGCTTACTTTTTCTTTAGGATTTATTTCTAATTTATCAGTTAATTTCTGAGTTATAAAATTGAAGAAGGCTGTGCTCCCTCGTCAAATAAGATGTTACTTTCTAGTTCTTGGTCGTTATTTACAACTGGTTCAGTTGTTGTTTTCGGGAGAATGTCGTGACTCTGATGTGATGGATACATTACTGTAGTCTCGTTTGGTGTTTAAACTACGTTGATTGCTGACTATTGTATTGTAGGCTGCGGTGTCATACCTGGAATTACCTCTTTTCCTTTACATATGCTAGTATGATGTATTCCGTTACACTTTTTGCATCGTTCAGTATAGTGGCATGCGGCTACTTAGTGTGACCCTTTACAGTTAAAGCAGAACTGTTTCTGTTTTACAATTTGATTTCTTATGTTTACGTCTGTTACTTCAGGGCACTCCGCCGGATAGTGCTCAGCTAAACAAAATATACATGTATGTGTATTTACCATCTTACGTGTGTCTTTGAATTCGCTCTTGTATGAATGTGATTGCGTACCAATAAAAAAGTGCAGTGGCGTACAATATGTCTGAATTCATGACTCCTTCGCCAGCTTTAAGTATTTCAATCTCCTCAGTTATTGCTATTCGTAGATTTTTCAATATCAAGTTATATCTCCCGCGTTTTCTTACAATAGATTTTCTCATGTCAATCGGTAACTTGTCCAAAACTAAAGCGAACCATACATCTCAGGTGTTTGACAAAGTGACTCTAATCCTCGCACATATGATTCAAGTTTGTCTCCGTAAGATCTCAAGCTAAATGCATCATTTGTCGGTGCGGGTAAGCTCATGAGTGATTTCATGTAAGCATTAAAAAATTGTGTGAGTTTCCAAATCTCTCTCTTAGCAAACAAACGGCTGTCTCATAATTGGTGTGCGTAAGCGTAAATCCTGCTATGGTTTGGGCGGCGGTTCTTATAAGCTGGGCTTTCAGATAACTAAATTTCTGTATTGGTGTAAGGCTACTATTTTAGTGTATGGTACATTCGTAAAAGTCCCAAAATGTGCTCAACTGCAAAACATACCCGTCAATATGTGGCTAATCTAATCAAAATAATCTATGATTTACATTACTAAATACATTTGGTAGTTGGGCTGGTGGTTGTATATACGAACAATCTTCCTGAGTATTGTATGATTGTAAAATCGGACCAATAAAGTTGCTTGATTGATTTCCGGTAGGATTTTCCTCCGATGGAATTCGTTTTCTAGTGTTTAGCATGTAAACGGCTGATGTGTTTGTATAAATAGCGTTTGATGTAGGTATATAGCATTCAGTGTTAGCGTTCATTGTTTACTTTCTTTTAAATTAGAATTATTGTTGGGGGATTTGATTGTTTGCTTAAGTTTTCGTATTTGCCTTAGTTTACTGTCTAAATCAAACATATACTCATCCGAGTTTGTAATTTCTTGTTCAATGTGATCCTCGTGTTGGATTTCTTTCATCTTCTCGTTTAAATCATGAATAATCTTCTTTTTCTGGGTTACGGCATACTCTATGGCTTTGAATTCCTCCATTTTGACGTTTTCAGGATTCTCTTTCAGCTCCTCGAATTTGATCCATAGCTTCGTCACTGCTGCTCTGTTGCCGACACGTATTGCCTTTAACGTCCGTCACGGCACCATAAATGTTAAAAAATCTCAATAAATGCGTTATGTGTTCTATATACGTTTAATCGTCATGATAGCTAATGAATAATACAATAACGTCACTCACTATAGCGTTATGGTAACAACGTTACCATAGCATAATTTTTGTATTTGTGTATTTTCTGACATGATTATTATGAAAATATGTTAAGGCACAACTTTTAACCCCAATTGTGGTCAGGATTGCCATGATCCCAGAAAAATATTAAATCGGAACTTTGCCGTAAGGATATGCTAAGATGTTCCGAATATGTGGTTTGTAAGTTAAATACATTATATGAATTTCGGAACCACTGTAATGCAGATGGCTCTGGATTATATAAAAAAGTAGTGAATAGCCTGGGTTCATACCAGTGGTGTAGAATAGAGAATGCTGCAACACTTTCAATTTTAGTAATTAACAGTGAACGTGAAAGTAGGAAGGTGACAGTGAAAAAAGTGACGTCATATTAGTAAGTAAAAGTTATGACGTAACATTATACAGGTAAATAAGGATCATGGTGTAAAAGTTAAAGTAGTCTGATTTAAAACTTCTCATTAAGGTGTTTAAGGTTTTAAAGTAAGGTGTGTTAGTGTAAGGGGTGTTAGGGTTAGAATTTGAATAGGAGTACGGGGTGGTGTTTTTCAAATTGAAAAAAAAAACAGAATATAGGAATATTTTTATAAGTATTAGGATTATGAAGGCATCTTATATTCAATATTATTTCATTGATCTGAATACCTTTGACACAAAAGAAAAACAAAAATGGAAGGACCTGCCAACAAGTGAGGTGAACCAAATATTAAATAAACAATGGCATTAACAAACAAAAACATACCGGGTACGCCTAGATTGTCAGTTAATATACATGCTATACATAATAAAGAGGTTGCGCTAGGTTTATAAAGACAATACCAACGGGTCATTTACAAATAACGGTAAACTGATTACATCGAATGGCAAAGGATATGGGGTTAAAAGAATATAGTATAAACCCAAAAGACGTGTTGGTAAAGCTTATTGAAGACAAAACGCATCAAGTGTTACCCCATACAGAAGTGTTCACTAAAAATGAATTAATACTAAAAGCAAAGAAACGTGGTATACCTTATATATAGATCAAGATAAAGGAAAAAGGACTGCAACAAGACATAGCTAAGAAACCTGTTATTAAGATGAAAGATGGTAGAAAAGAACTACAGTGTTTATTGAACCAATTGTTAATTCATTTTTAAGGCAAGTCGAAGTGCTTTACATACATTTGATTCGTAAAATTTCAGAAGCACACAACTTAAAGTAGGCATCGAAGGTGCTTCTAGTACAGTTGGTAAAAAAAACCTTGCAACAGGTGACAGTGATTCCACTTTTAAGGTCAACTCAAGCATGGCAAGTTAATATTACTGAATCAACCAAAAAAGACACTGAACTAACAGGAATGATAGAAAAGGCAAAAGAAAGCATAGCAACTTGCATGCGTGATGGAAGTGAGTGAACGTTAGTCATATTGTAGAAGTACACCTTCATATGAATAAATTGTATCCCTGAAGTTTGAGTCTTACCTACGCCTTTCAGTAAAACTAGCACAGAAGAAGGCCATTATTAACGTGAGCTGTATTCTCACAATCACATCATGAATAGGTGGATCAGAAAAGTACATTTTACGAGTGAGTCAATACAAAAAATACAAAAAAGTACCCGTTAAAAATTCCAAAAAACATCAGAATGAATAGAACTCACACAAACACGTTGTATTTAACCAAATGCTACTAAACATCATTACTGTTGGATAAAAAGTTTGTACTTGTTTGGCTTTATAAATATTTTGATATGATCGTCACTGAGGAATCTTATGTAGACGTCTGGCGTACAAAATTATAATCCTGGTACTTTGATAACTATTTACACCACTGGGTCGATGCCACTGCTGGTGGACGTTTCGTCCCCGAGGGTATTACCAGCCCAGTAGTCAACACTTCGGTGTTGACATGAATATCAATATTGTGGTCATTTTTATAAATTTCCCGTTTACAAAACTGAATTTTTCGAAAAACTAAGGATTTTCTTATCCCAGGAATAGATTACCTTAGCCGTATTTGGCACAACTTTTTGGAATTTTGGATCCTAAATGCTCATCAACTTTGTACTTGTTTGGCTTAATAAATATTTTGATATGAGCGTCACTGATGAGTCTTATGTAGACGAAACGCGCGTCTGGCGTACAAAATTATAATCCTGGTACTTTGATAACTATTTACACCACTGGGTCGATGCCACTGCTGGTGGACGTTTCGTCCCCGAGGGTATTACCAGCCCAGTAGTCAACACTTCGGTGTTGACATGAATATCAATATTGTGGTCATTTTTATAAATTTCCCGTTTACAAAACTGAATTTTTCGAAAAACTAAGGATTTTCTTATCCCAGGAATAGATTACCTTAGCCGTATTTGGCACAACTTTTTGGAATTTTGGATCCTAAATGCTCTTCAACTTTGTACTTGTTTGGCTTTATAAATATTTTGATATGAGCGTCACTGATGAGTCTTATGTAGACGAAACGCGCGTCTGGCATACAAAATTATAATCCTGGTACTTTGATAACTATTATCACATTTGTTAAGTCCCCAAGTGTCATCCCACAATAGTAAAGTGTTTTTGTCGAAGATGTTTCAATCATTGTTAAAGTGAGGACTTTTTAGACGAACATTTAATGTATTGTGATAAGATGAATGGAGTGAAAATCGAAATTCCAGAAGAACATACCATTACAATATCTTACAACATAGTAAAACGTAAAATGCGATTTCCTTATGTTATTTATGCTGACATTCAATGTAGCTCAGAACAGATAGACATTTACCAACCTGACAAACTAAAAGCTTACACGGAGGTTAACTAACAAAATACACCTTCTGGTTTTACTACCGTGTCCAGTATGCTCATAGGGAATATAAAGAAACAAAAGTGTACTCACTGGAAGACATTGTTCAGAGATTTGTGGCTTGTATGGAAGAGATAATGAAGGCGATTGCAGACATCTACATTGATAAAAGACCTGGTGATGACTGAAGAAGATCCCAATGTTTTACAGCGAGTTAAGATTGTCACATGTGCGATGATGAATTAGGTGAAGACAAAGTGCGTGATCACGAGCGTTCGACAGGTAAGTATCGTGGTGCAGCACATAAAACAAATGTAACTTAGACTGTCAATTACCGGTAAGGAATGCTTTTCATTGATTCGTGTAAGTTTATGTTAAATTCGTCCGACACCTTATATATTTAGCTTAGAATTTAAAGTTGAACCAATTTAAGGTATGAAAGTCGTGATTTAGGTAGAATAATGAATTTATGATAAATGATTAAAAATAAAATGTTTATCTTACGATTTCATGAAGGGTCATTACGACATGACGAAAACACAACTACTATCTGCTGACCGACTTAATAATAAACACATTAGTGTGGCTGACTATGTTCATGTACTACATGTGTTTACTATAATTTTTTTTAGAAATTTGAAACAGTGTTGTTTCCAATGGTTGGTATTAACCAAAGTGCATCGTGTGTCAAAACTTTAACAATCAATTTGGCTTAAAATTTTCATTGACCTGAACACTAACCTTAAAATCATAGCCAGCATCGTATCTGAAAAGTATTCCTTTAAACTCATGAACAACTCAATGTTTGAAAATACCATGGAAAACACACGTTTACGGGTGAATATAATATTAATGACTACTGATAAGCAGCCGTTGAAACTAATAGCTACACCCAACTGTGACCAATTCGTGGTGTATAACGAGTCCATGGTAGTAGTAAACATAAAGAAAACCAAACTAAAGTTTAACAAGCCTGTGTACTAAGGAGCAATTATCTTAGACATTTCAAAGATTTTAAATGTACGACATTCATTTGGACTTTGTGTGCGTAAACCAACGGGAACAAAGTTCGACAATTGTTTACCGACATTGATAGTTAAGCCTATCTATAATACTAAAATTACGAGGTTCAATTTGTCAGCCGTCATCACGTAAAAACGACGAATCACAGAATTCGACTTTATATGTAACTAATATAGTACAAAGGTGTAGATTAAAAATTACACCACTCCAGGCCCTTTTGTTTTCCACGTAATTAATATTGCCAATAATTAAGAAGTTCCGGGTCGAGTCCGCTACCGATACCAATAGTATATTCACCTGTTACCTATTACCTTATCTGTACGTTCCGCATCTGACAGGCGCACCACCAAACGTTGTATTCAGGACTAATATGCTATATACACGGGTCATAACCACAAGGTTAATTTGACACTACTAAATTGTAAAATTGTTACCTATTGTAGTATTTTAATCAGTAAGACTTTCTAAGATAACAATACGAATACTAAAAATCTGGACTAAAAATAAGGCGTATAGGTACAGTTTTCAATTTGTTAGTGGGCATGACGTAAAACAGCAAAGCAAAGAATTCAACTTTATTTATAACTTATATAGGACAATGCTGTTGATTAAAAAATACTCCATTCCAGGACCTTTTGTTTTCCAAATAATTAATATTACCAATTACTGATAAGTTCCAGTTCAACGGGTTCAAACAGAAAGACTTGAAAGCAGAGAAAAACTGTGTATCTTCTAATTTGTCAGCCGTCATCACGTAAAAACGACGAATCACAGAATTCAACTTTATATATAAAATATAGTACAAAGGTGTAGATTAAAAATTACACCACTCCAGGCCCTTTTGTTTTCCACGTAATTAATATTGCCAATAATTAAGAAGTTCCGGGTCGAGTCCGCTACCGATACCAATAGTATATTCACCTGTTACCTATTACCTTATCTGTACGTTCCGCATCTGACAGGCGCACCACCAAACGTTGTATTCAGGACTAATATGCTATATACACGGGTCATAACCACAGGGTTGACACTACTAAATTGTCAAATTGTTACCTATTGTAGTATTTTAATCAGTAAGACTTTCTAAGATAACAATACGAATACTAAAAATCTGGACTGAAAATAAGGCGTATAGGTACAGTTTTCAATTTGTTAGTGGGCATGACGTAAAACAGCAAAGCAAAGAATTCAACTTTATTTATAACTTATATAGGACAATGCTGTTGATTAAAAAATACTCCATTCCAGGACCTTTTGTTTTCCAAATAATTAATATTACCAATAACTGACAAGTTCCAGTTCAACGGGTTCAAACAGAAAGACTTGAAAGCAGAGAAAAACTGTGTATCTTATAATCGACATGACTTTATCAGATGACAATACTAATACTAAAATAAGGCTTGCGCATAGTTATATACTTTAATTCAGTCACGAACCCGTGATATCACGGGTGTGTTCTAGTTAAATTTAAACCGACGACTTTTACAAAGACATATCTCACATTCAAAACAAGATTGACACATCAAACTATTGTATGGACAACCCGTTTTCGAATTCCGACCAACGTCAACAGCAAAAAAATGATTGGTATGCATGTGGTGGTCAAATGATGGCTACCTTTGTATGGATTCTTACAAGATGTGTTAATATCGAATGGGTGATGGTCAACACACCAGGAAAGTTAAAGGAACGAAGAAACAAGTCAATTGACAGAACATTACATTTAACGATTGCAAGACGTGTTTGATGACCTTTTAACCCTTCCATTATGAGACCTGGAACCCATTGGACGTGTTAGTTTAAGACGACAACAAGGAAAGCGTATTTTGATTCTTACGGACTTTAATTCCCCCTTACGTAATGGTAAATTACTTGAAACTTAAGATCTACTACATCACCGATGAATTTCAGATAAAAGCACCAGTGGTCTGTGAACACTTTTGTTTGTATTTGTCACAATTGTTGTCTGAAGGAAAACCTTGATGAAGTTGCGTTTCCAAGACAGACAAATTTGGACTTTATGGAAATTGAGAAATAAATAGGAGTCAATTGCTTGAAGAATTGAACATGAACAACAATCGTATCACTAACATTAAATCTTATAATAATAATACGGATGCTGCAACAAAACGACGAGTCATGCGTCAATTGAAACACTATACGAAACCGTTAGAATTAAAATTACAATCCGCGTGTAACCAGATAAAGAGATATATGAAACGACTAGAGAAAGGATATGATACAGTCATTAAAGAACTCGAGAAAAGGGTAGATGAGTTTAAGACCACTCTGCACCAAGAACTCGAGGTAAGTCAGATTAAAAACTCGACACATAAAACATTGATGAACTCTTGAATTTTAGTTGTCAATAGAAGCTTAAGACCAAAACAAGGAAAATCTAGAGAGTCTGAGGATGTGTATTCTATCGAAACATGCTGGTGGTGGGAGATTAAAATCCGTTAGTGGTTTATTATTTGGTAAAGACGTAGTCCAGATGTTTAAGCCTTCACCACATTAATACTCGCATAACGAAAGTATCCTTTATAATCTTGGGCAAATTGTCAAAGCCTATACTTGCTAAAAGGTTGGTACTGCAAATCTTATTGTTTGAATCAAGAGTTTAAGGACTTAGGTTACCCTTTTCATGGAACAAAGACCTCTTTCACCCACACCTGTTTTGTTTTCGTAAGACCTTTCCGATGCGGTTCAAATCCTGAACCTTCTCTTAAGTTAAGGTTCATAAAAAGAACTTTGTACTTTTTCGTCAGTAAAATCCTTGATGCGATACCTTTGGGCTTAAATGAGATATAACGAGTCCAGAACCAATCCTATATATACCAATACATATTCTTAGTATTTGACTTTATTTCATAATCTATTTTGTTCAATTCAATATTTTATCATAAATATTTGTTGTTTTTTAAGGTGTTTCGGTTAAGGTTTAACTACCAAGGCTTTTCCTCATCAGGTATCCCAAGCCTCTAACTAATAAAATAATCAGTTTCAAAGTAAAGTTCAAAGCATCCATACGCATAGAATTTTAAAATTCTGCATACCGGGATACGACACCTGGTAACTTTGTATTGATGTATTGTATTCTAAATTAAATCAGTTTATGATTTGATATAACTATTGTCTTTTATGTTGTGATTTATCCTATAACTTGGTTTATTCTATAACTTGGAGGATGTAAGTAGATCCTTCAAGTTTTTGTGTCTTTTATATGCTATGTCCTTTTAGAATCAAATCGGGATTTAAACCCTCTTTAGCAAACAACAGAGGTTCAAAGTTGCCAATTTACGTATTTTCCATATCAACCACACATTCGGTACTCCTCGACATATCCCTACGGCAAAGTTCCGAACCGGACCTAGCTCATTTTAAAGGTATTGACCCAAGCTATTCCCCACTTAAATATTTTTCTGGGATCCGGGCCCGTCTGGCCACCACAGAGGTTCAAAGGTGCCCCTTAACGTAATTTTCCGTATTAACCATATGCATACATTCGGTACTTTTCGGCATATACCAACGGCAAAGTTCCGAACCGGACCTAGCTCATTTTAAAGGTATTGACCCAAGCTATTCCCCACTTAAATATTTTTCTGGGATCCGGGCCCGTCTGGCCACCACAGAGGTTCAAAGGTGCCCCTTAACGTAATTTTCCGTATTAACCATATGCATACATTCGGTACTTTTCGGCATATACCAACGGCAAAGTTCCGAACCGGACCTAGCTCATTTTAAAGGTATTGACCCAAGCTATTCCCCACTTAAATATTTTTCTGGGATCCGGGCCCGTCTGGCCACCACAGAGGTTCAAAGGTGCCCCTTAACGTAATTTTCCGTATTAACCATATGCATACATTCGGTACTTTTCGGCATATACCAACGGCAAAGTTCCGAACCGGACCTAGCTCATTTTAAAGGTATTGACCCAAGCTATTCCCCACTTCAATATTTTTCTGGGATCCGGGCCCGTCTGGCCACCACAGAGGTTCAAAGGTGCCCCTTAACGTAATTTTCCGTATTAACCATATGCATACATTCGGTACTTTTCGGCATATACCAACGGCAAAGTTCCGAACCGGACCTAGCTCATTTTAAAGGTATTGACCCAAGCTATTCCCCACTTAAATATTTTTCTGTGATCCGGGCCCGTCTGGCCACCACAGAGGTTCAAAGGTGCCCCTTAACGTAATTTTCCTTATTAACCATATGCATACATTCGGTACTTTTCGGCATAAAACAACGGCAAAGTTCCGAACCGGACCTAGCTCATTTTAAAGGTATTGACCCAAGCTATTCCCCACTTAAATATTTTTCTGGGATCCGGGCCCGTCTGGCCACCACAGAGGTTCAAAGGTGCCCCTTAACGTAATTTTCCGTATTAACCATATGCATACATTCGGTACTTTTCGGCATATACCAACGGCAAAGTTCCGAACCGGACCTAGCTCATTTTAAAGGTATTGACCCAAGCTATTCCCCACTTCAATATTTTTCTGGGATCCGGGCCCGTCTGGCCACCACAGAGGTTCAAAGGTGCCCCTTAACGTAATTTTCCGTATTAACCATATGCATACATTCGGTACTTTTCGGCATATACCAACGGCAAAGTTCCGAACCGGACCTAGCTCATTTTAAAGGTATTGACCCAAGCTATTCCCCACTTAAATATTTTTCTGTGATCCGGGCCCGTCTGGCCACCACAGAGGTTCAAAGGTGCCCCTTAACGTAATTTTCCGTATTAACCATATGCATACATTCGGTACTTTTCGGCATATACCAACGGCAAAGTTCCGAACCGGACCTAGCTCATTTTAAAGGTATTGACCCAAGCTATTCCCCACTTAAATATTTTTCTGGGATCCGGGCCCGTCTGGCCACCACAGAGGTTCAAAGGTGCCCCTTAACGTAATTTTCCGTATTAACCATATGCATACATTCGGTACTTTTCGGCATATACCAACGGCAAAGTTCCGAACCGGACCTAGCTCATTTTAAAGGTATTGACCCAAGCTATTCCCCACTTAAACATTTTTCTGGGATCCGGGCCCGTCTGGCCACCACAGAGGTTCAAAGGTGCCCCTTAACGTAATTTTCCGTATTAACCATATGCATACATTCGGTACTTTTCGGCATATACCAACGGCAAAGTTCCGAACCGGACCTAGCTCATTTTAAAGGTATTGACCCAAGCTATTCCCCACTTAAATATTTTTCTGGGATCCGGGCCGTCTGGCCACCACAGAGGTTCAAAGGTGCCCCTTAACGTAATTTTCCGTATTAACCATATGCATACATTCGGTACTTTTCGGCATATACCAACGGCAAAGTTCCGAACCGGACCTAGCTCATTTTAAAGGTATTGACCCAAGCTATTCCCCACTTAAATATTTTTCTGGGATCCGGGCCCGTCTGGCCACCACAGAGGTTCAAAGGTGCCCCTTAACGTAATTTTCCGTATTAACCATATGCATACATTCGGTACTTTTCGGCATATATCAACGGCAAAGTTCCGAACCAGACCTAGCTCATTTTAAAGGTATTGACCCAAGCTATTCCCCACTTAAATATTTTTCTGGGATCCGGGCCCGTCTGGCCACCACAGAGGTTCAAAGGTGCCCCTTAACGTAATTTTCCGTATTAACCATATGCATACATTCGGTACTTTTCGGCATATACCAACGGCAAAGTTCCGAACCGGACCTAGCTCATTTTAAAGGTATTGACCCAAGCTATTCCCCACTTAAATATTTTTCTGGGATCCGGGCCCGTCTGGCCACCACAGAGGTTCAAAGGTGCCCCTTAACGTAATTTTCCGTATTAACCATATGCATACATTCGGTACTTTTCGGCATATACCAACGGCAAAGTTCCGAACCGGACCTAGCTCATTTTAAAGGTATTGACCCAAGCTATTCCCCACTTAAATATTTTTCTGGGATCCGGGCCCGTCTGGCCACCACAGAGGTCCAAAGTCGTCTTAGGGTGGTCACCGTCATTTAAGCAGTCTCTGGTAGGTGTTCACTATTAATTTCTTTTCTTTTTTGGCTTTCCATAAGTATTTCTATGTATATTTCTATATGTTTCTGGAGTAATTGGATTTTGTTTCATATTCTATATATTAAATTACATCTTTGGTGAATCCTCTGTAATGTTTTATTGATAAAAATCTATATAACATAAAGACAAATATACAACTTGTATCAGGGTTTATATTCGAGACAACGAAAATTTATGACAGCTTGAAGAGGTCATAAAATGGTATCTTTTCCCTCAGGCTTTGTAGTGATTTTCAACTAAATTTAAATATTGAACCGACGGCTAGCAGTCGGTTGGATATTGAATATCAATTATCGAATGTCAAATAAAGGACAGACCGCTTACATACATATTTAAAACGGAATGAAATGCTTTAGAAATTAGCAGAAACCGTGAAATTGTCGATTTCCGCTGTTTGATTGCATTTAACTGAGATTTAGCGATTTTTGAAACGTTTGAGCCTCACGCAGTTTTTTGGTTTTTAGACATATCGTCAAAATTGGCTGCTGGAAAAAAGTGGCTGCTATCTTGATTGGCCGATGAAAGTGGCTGCCAGCTTGAGTCTGGTAAAATATCCTCCGATCCTCCAATCGACATCTTTAACCATGATAACGTGTGTAGTTAAAATTAAAATGTGAAATAGTTCTTTTGTGTGTGTGGTTTTTTTTTAATATAGCGGTTTTGCTTCGCAACTTTTCTGTTACACGCTACATTAAGGAAATGTTTCGTTACTGTGCAATAAAATGTTACTCTTTTTAAAATTACCTTTAGTTACTATTTTCTATATATGGATTAGCGTTGTAAATTAGAATAGGAAATTGCTCTAATGTTTGAACTTTAAATGACTGCTTTTAATTAGTGGTATTTCGCTGCATCTTATAATTTTATGACAAGCCAAAACATGGTAGTATTCTAATTTTTAGTTTCCAATCGTATTATCGGCGTTAATTATAATGTGAAAATGTTCTTAGTGTACATGATTGGTTGACAGATGCATGTATGTGTATATCATATATCAATTATGTTGCTAAATTATAATAGAATTTGTATCCGCGTTATACTAGACGTATCTATGTCCGTATTTGTTGTTGTCCTCCAGATATTATAAATAAATAGCAAACAAAAGAATCATGTAATAATTAATCATAATTTATGAGTTTAAGTGTGATCATACAATAAAAAATTGACATGATCATGTAATTGTCACCGTTTTTTAACATGTACATTTTGATACATACTGTATTTGTGGGAATGCATGTAAAATAAAACACGTGAAACATTTAGATAATTATTTTTACTTGTTTCTTGTCCATGATTGGGAAAAAAAGAAAATAATTATGCACATTGCATTTAAAATAAAAAAGGAATTTTATTTCAGAATTAGTAGTTTGAATTTAAAAGGAAAAAAAATCATTTTATGTAAAATTATGAATTTAAGAGACACATATACCAAATATTAATGCATTTCAATTAAGATCAAACATGTTAAAACGTCCGCGTTTTAAAGAAATATCACGAGTGTCATGTTGTAATTTAAAATTTGAAATTTTGAATTCGACAATTTATTTTAACGAGACATAATTCACATAATTACAGGTCCAAAAGGAAACATTTTATATCAACACAGCAATAAAAAATAAAATATGCTTTTATCAACAAATTATCACAGTTACTGGATGCACGTTTTGTGATCAATTATAATATTTCAATTACATGTAGATAGCAAGGAAAAGTGAGACTTATTTTTTGTTCATATACTAAAAAACAACGGAAATTCGAAGAAGAAAAATGCGTGGGATTTAAATTGAAAAATACAAAAATACAAGATGACAGTACACGGACATATAAATTCCCACCCTTGTTACGATGATTGACACAATTCAATGACGAGCCCTTTACACAAAATACATTCTTTGACTGAAAATTAATACCATATGACATATATATCAATGATTACGTAATTAAAACATATAATTTTCTCACGAAAGCACATGGTGTGTCAAAAAATGCAAAAGATACTAACAAAACAATTCAAAATGAAAAGTAGACACAAAACAGACAACTTGACCAAACCTGGGAACAATATATATGTTCCTGATCAAACCAAAAAAAAAAGACAAGAAAAAGACAAACAACAGCTTTTAACTTAAACTAAAAAACACCAACCCCACTAAGAGCAAGTAGTTATCTCAGATGCTCCGAAAGGGTTATCAAATCCTGGTTCATCTAAATAATATAAAACTGTTTTGTACCAAATCACGTGTTCATTACACTTGTTTCTGTTATGAGCTTCCGCTAGATTCACAAAAAATGTGGGAAGCGAAATTCATAAAAGTTTGAGTAAAAAAGTTTATACAATTTCGAATTTAAATAATATAAAACAATCAAAAGGGAATTCGTTGCTGTGTAGCATTTTTATTCATGTAAATAATCAGGACACTCAAAACGAAGAATTTATGTTTATAGAAAATTTATCGTGTAAGACAAGTTTTATAAGGTCTACATTCCTGGATGGTGTTCATACATTCAGTTTTTATTTTTATTGCAATTGGTAATACCTTGCAAAATCATATATTCGTTAATTTATTATAATGAAGCATAATGCTAAATATCGTCAGAAATATGCATGTAATATTTGCCACTGGGCATAAGGCAACCAACATTCAATCAGCATACAATCTTGCTCAATACAAAGAGAGGCTAATGATACTAACGTTCAAGACATACTGAAAACGCCATGGAAAATCCCCTAAAAATGCAGTGCAGACAGCAGTCTATAAAACATAACGAAGAAAACGAAAGGCTGAGCTTCAGGACCCTCCCCCTCCCCCCCGCCAAAAAAAAAAAGGAATAAGAAAACGGGATATATCTCAGGTTCTCCTCGAGGGTAAGAAGATCTTTCTCTACTTGCGGCACTCGTTGGACTTGTGTAAGTTCAGGCTCGTTCGGGGATTTCACCGGCAACGGAGGAAAGATGACGGTGTGTGAGCCAAGGCTCAGTGTTGAAGGCCGTACATTGACCTATAATGGTTTAATTATTTTTTTTAAATTGTTATTTGGATGGGGATTTGTCTCGTCGGCACTCACACCACATCTTCCTATATCTATGACAATCGAAACATATCCGTCGTCAACTGTAAAACACTATTTCTTAACGGCCCTATCCCTGGAAATATCGGGAATTCGATGAAGACTGCATGGCATAATACTATTTGAATGTAAACACTTTTGAAAAAAAATGTTAAATAGTTTATATGAAGCGGAAATTAAAACGTGAAAATCTATAAAAATACCATTAACCTCCGAAAAATGCCTCTAGACAACCCGTATGAACTAAAGAGACCTCCGAAACATAGTCTGTGTTTATGTATGTATTATATGTATTATTGATGTTGATATAATTGTATACCTATAGTTTATATAGACTTTGGTAATAAAGATATAGAAACGTGAAGCCTTTAGACAACCAGTATGAACAAAGGAAATATTTCAGAATACGTCCATGGGACAGCAGCCCAACAAAACAAAAGACCTGAGAGGATCTAGTGGTCAATATACGATATACTGTCTTCAACTATTTACTAGTGTCAAATGATGACTAAGCTCTAAAGAAAAATCCATGTATGCAAAGGGACATAGGCGGGTCCCCCCCTTTTGTGGGAAAAATTTGATTGATTATATAAGGAATCACTGAAGCATGACTAGATCGGCCCCCTTAGGAAAAGTTCTAGATCCGCGACTGAGGGAGCACGTATATTTTATAGATACTGGGAGTATTTTGATTTAACTTAAGAGATAACTGCTATTAACACATAATTCGCTAAATCTTGAACCAAACATTCAGTTATGATAACGTTAACTTCATTAGATGCACATTTCGACATTAACTTATCAAACGGCAATCAGTGTTAATTAAGGTTCCTGACAGGGCACCCCTTTTCAAACCAACGCCAAGTGACTATATATCCATTGATAATTTTATACATGACTGTATTTATATGTATATTGGAAATATAATGTTTAATTTTTTACATGTGTATAAGCTGTTCTCTTAGAAATATTTACAATATGCAAAAACGAAAACAAAAAAAAACACGTTTTTTTATCAATATGAATATATGTAAGCTACTACAGGTTGACTTCAGAAATGCAAATATACAAAGTAATTAAAGTATGACATCATAGAGATAGAAAACGAGACTTACAATGTACAAACTATGTTGAGCAAGTACATGTATTGAATGCACATGTTATAGACCTATAATATTAATAAATCACTGTAGGTCACTTACGTGTATCATACCGTAGTTTAATATCAGAGGAAGCTGTCATACTGTCCGTCTAAACGCCCGCGGGGCAATAAAAAGTCTTTAAATTAAAGTCTAAATTAAAATGAAACGTAATCAATTAACACAAATTATTAATTAAACTTTAATTAATGGACATTTTTATGCATAAATGTTTATATTAATTATAAGTTGTGGTATTACACGACCGTTTACTATAAATCATGCCATTATTTAAAGCATATAAAATGCGACATGCTATATCTTTATCCAGTAAATGTTGAAATAAAAGCAAAATAATGATAAAACAATGCCTGTTTTAGGTTATGATCTCTCCTTAGACTGTTTTGCAATACCCAAATTAGATGCATGTATGCTATCTTACCAAAATGAAGTATATTAAACTTTAAAATTTATATTTTTTTTAATGGTTGGCTATATATATTTTTTTAAATATGACTTCACTTAATTTAACTTAGGAAAATAGAATAATAGAATTGTATATTTTTTATTTATATTTTACCTAAAATAATATCAATGCATATAAATTCCAGCACATGTTTGATTAAGAAAAAAAACGACAACCTGATTATATTATAAAACACGTTCAACATCAATATATCAATATGTATTATATATAAAAAAAAAAAAAAAAAAGAAGATGTGGTATGATTGCCAATGAGACAACTATCCACAAAAGACCAAAATGACACAGACATTAACAACTATAGGTCACTGTACGGCCTTCAACAAGTACCCGGTTTATACATGTATATGACTTTTTTGTATCGTTATTATAAAAAAAAATCTAGTTTCATTCGGTAAATAAATGAAAAGACAAAAATAGACAATACGAAAACTAAAAAGACTGTTAATTATATGTATAAAAGCGACATACTTGTAAAAAATATATAATATTTAAAAGCGGCATGTAAAAAAATCCATGATCCCAAAATAATATTTGGTTAATAAAAGAAATGACAAAAATAAATAATACGAAAACTAAAGACTGTTAATTATATGTATAAAAGAGGCATGAAAGTAAAAAATATCTAATCCCGAAATAATATTTAAATGCGGCATGTAAAAAAATCCATGATCCCAAAATAATATTTGGTAAAGAAAAGATATGACAAAAATAAACAATACGAAAACTAGAAAGACTGTTAATTATATGTATAAAAGCGACATGTAAAAAATCTGTGCTCCCAAAATAATATTTAAATTAAGATTGTGGGTTTGCATATCAAAATTTAATTTGAAGATCTTTGAACACTTATGTAACAGGAGGTCACACTAATTACCATTTTTGATTTTGATTTATACATTATCATTATTTGATTATTAATTAGTTGCACTTACCTGGTGTGATCTTTGACTTTTTGCATTTGATACGAATAAAATAATTACTAATGCTAATAAGCAATATTCATCTTTCCAAGTCATGTCCGAAACTTTGCATTAAAAACCGGTTTAGATTCTGTTCTTTACTTTTGTCAACGTACTTGTCATGTTCCACATGATGTGTTTACGTAATATGAGTTTAAACGCATTGTTGACAAGGATTGAAAACAGAACAAAAAGTGATGTGTTAATGGTTGCATAACGTTGATGCCTCCGAACATAACTACATAACTACATGTATGTTTTACAAGATTATGACAGCAAAAAAAGTTTATGACCAATGGTCACTCTAAAACATCATAAACTATTAATGGACAGCTACCCATGGAATGTGTCATTTCAATTATTAGATGTTATAATAATAATTTTAATTTTCTAGAAATTTTCTACTCGATCGAACTGGAGATGGATTAGTATTTAATGAGACGTACGGATTTTAAGAACAAAAACAATGCAATGTGAATAATTGACTCAGTGGTTGGCTGAATATCGTTAAAAATCAAAGATTTGAAGAAAAAAAACATAATTTTTAATAAACGTACAAAATCAATGACTAGGACAATGCCCCAATACTAAAAGCAAACATAAGAGGAGGGTGGGTGGACGTATAACGTCTAGTGGGAATACATAAATGCATAAGCGGTACGAAAACATGATAATAAATGTGATATGAATATAAATCGTGCTTTGTCACACGACACACGCTGCACAATTTTTCATGTGCTAGTTCCAAAGGTCTCAAAGAAAGACATGTCACCATGCCCGACATAGCATTCTTACTTCTCAAAGCCACGTTCTTAGCGGAGAAGCAGCAAATATCACTTTGAAGTTTTTTGTTTAACCCATTAGATTGTAAAATATGTATAACCATGCAACATATGCTTTCTGATATAATTTAGGACAAACACTAAATCTAGATTAACCTGAAAATGTAAAATTGCTATTTAGCAATTAGTAATGTAACCACTTATCTAACAGTAACTTATTATAATGCATCTTGCCTCAAATAGTAGCTTAATTTGAGAAAAAGGGTCAAAGGAGGGGTTAAATGATTAGAGAATAATGCCCTTAAATAATGAAGATTATAGAGAATAATGGGCAAAAAAAATAAAAAATAGAGAAATGCGTGGTCTAAAAATATAATGACTATTGAATGATTATTAAAAGAAAACGCTAAAAATTAACTATTAACAGAATTTTCCCTTCTTAAAATTTAAAGAAAATTATCAAAATTATCATTTAAAAAAATATGATAAAAGTGAAAACAAACTTGGTACACCTTTTTTGGTTTGGTGATAACAGACTATAGGATTCAATCAATGTGAACTGGTTTCTAATACTTCTACTCAGACTTTTAATTCAGTGGCGGATCCAGAGGGGCCGGGGCGTAGAGGGTGTACTCGGATTTAAAAAAAAATTTAAATGAATAATCAGACTAGACTTCGTGAACATGGTGAACTTTGCCATTTCCCATGTTCTTCTATTTAATTTTTATACGACAAGTCTTGACTTATAAAGATATTTTTCGGTGGAATTTACTGATTATCAAAGTCATGTGATTCGATATGGTGGAGTTGACCTGCAGTGCGTCGAATAAAACGTCTCTCAGTCATTTTGAAATTCAAATTACAGTAATACATTGCGTAGGCTGAGGATGACAATCATGACACCTTCAAAGCGACACAGGACATATTGACTTCTATTTCACTATTCCACAAAACAGAAAGTAATATAATGCTCTATAGACTATTACACTCTCATGAAAAAAAAGTTTCGCAGCAATAGTATCTAACGACGGAAACATGTTTAACCCCAAACGCCCAAGCCTATTTTATAATAATAGCTGAATAATTACATTAGATGTATGTTTCATTATAATACTTTATTTTGATTGGCTAACGGCACATCACTTGTTATTCCGTAAGCAATTGCATCACTCAATAAAACTTTTCATTCATGATAACACGTGGCCCCACATTAAAGTGCACAGGTGAATAGAATACAAAAATTATAAAATTCGTGTTTTCATGATCATAGCTAAAAAATGTAATTATAAGTATTGAATACTTCTTTTTGTAACTTTATAGGGTTGTAAAAGCGTGCGCACATTTTTAGTATGAAGCGCTTTCGCGCTTCATACAAAATGTACTTCTGTCAACGCTTTTACACCCCAATAAATTTACAAAAAGAAGCATTCAATTCTTAAATAATGATCCCCAGTTAGTATAAGCTCTTTATAGATTTAAAGTCGTAAGTACGAACCATTTGAATTGAGGAGACAGTCTTAGATATTTCAGAGAAAAAAAATTAACTCCGATTTTTGCCTTAAACAAAAATCTTGTCCACTTTTTTGCTATTAGAAACTAAAATTCCCAACAGAATTATTTAGCATTAAATGAACATGATGAATAAAAGCGGGCATAATTTTTGTGGCAGGGGTTTTCATGTCTGACGGTAATGTCTGTTTTGCCAACTGATGTATATGAAATACTTTTTTCATGACCAGACTGCAACCTGCCTGCAGGGTGTGGCCTTTATGTCTTCATTTGTCGGCTGGCATTTCTGACTCATTCTTAGCTTTTGATTTCCTTTAATGTTGTTGGGTGAAACATATCAACCAAACATTTAGATAAAAATTACTTGTTTGTCTTTATTAACTGGTGTCGGTCGTATTTCAAATTCAATCGAATAGCCCAGCGTACAAATGTATATATCTTGTTAACAACAAGAACTCTGTGAGGTTATTCTAACTTAACTTGCAACAAACGTGCGAGAATTTTTCATGCCTATGTTTTACTAACAAATCACACATTATAATGTATCAGTACTGCACATTTATATTTAGCTCTTGGATCCAAACTATCATTTAATGATAGAAATTAATAGGGAGATACAGCATCTAAAATGTCCAACCCTTACACCTTACCAGTCACTACAAAATATGCATGCCCCACGCCAGGAACCGTTTAAAAAGTGCATATTTCACTTATTTTATGTTCTTAGTCCTAAAAAGGGGGCAAAAAAAATGTTGCCTTGCTGCGCTCGGCGATCTTTACAAACTACGACCCCTCTTTCAAAAAACCTGAATCCGCCCCTGTTTATAGCTGACTATGCGGTTGGCTTTTGCTCATAGTTGAATGCCGTACAGTGACCTATAGTTGTTAATTTCTGTTTCATTTGGTCTCTGAAGAGTTGTCTCATTGGCAATTACACCACAACTTCTTATATGTAGTCAAAATCACTGGAAAGATCTGATGAGAACTTGGACTTGTTACTTCAAGGAACTAGCACTTTAATCATGCAGAACAAGACACATCAACATGTCATTGTTGAGAAACAAACGAAAGCCTAGCTGTTGTTTGGAAATCACCGTTCTCATTCATTTAAAAGAATGTTTTTTACTTCTTTTTTTTTTAAGGATTAAAGAAAATTGGGGAAAAAATTAGAGAATAATGCGTAAAAAATCACTTTTAAAGAATAGACTTATTTTTTGAAGGTTAGAGAAAAAAGGGGTGAAAATTAAATGTTTACAGAAAAACAGACCCCCCCCCCCCCATTCAGACCCTCTTAAAGTGTAGTTTTTTCATGATGCAAAAGTACGCACTCGACACAATCTTTTTGAACAATCAACTGGTCAAGTAAAGTTACAAGCTGCTACATACATTAAATTGGGTAGTACCCATGCAGTAGGAGTAAGAAGAAAGTATGTTAAAGAAAAGGAAGCATTTGCCGAATTAAGGAGGAGGGAAGTCATTTTTCTTCTAATTGGAGCATTCGTATGTTTTATTTTTTGGCGCAAAATGATACCATGTAATTTTAAAATAGGTGGCGCAAACGTAGCATTAGAGAAACAAAAATTGTGGCGCAAAAGAACGCATTTTTGGCGCAAACGGATCTCTCCCACAATAATTAAAGCATTATAATAGCACTTATCCTACTATTCTTCATCTAAACTTCATCAACACGGAGTTCAACCTCGCACCTCACTGCAAGTTAAAGTTAGTAGCACTAGTGACATCGGAATGTTGCGCTAGATGTAGATACCAATCTGCATGGGTCGCACATATTCGAGGTTGTACATGAAGTACTTTAGTAATAAATCATAGGAAACAAATGGTAATGTATGGCACACTTATATATCTCAGGTGTACGATATGGATTACGAAAATGTCGTTAAGGGTTGGACTTGTAATTTTACTTTAATTTCATTAGACTATTCTTTAAATGATATTACACTACTCAAGATTCTTTATTTCTTATAAAACCAAGTAAATGGTACAAAGAAAGATATTTTTACATACAATAACATACAGATTTTGCGCATGACAAGTTTGCACAAAAACGAGCAACAAGAATGAGAGATTGTTGATCAACCTGGAGAACATACTTCTATATTGATAATTCTAATTAATTTACACAAATTTTTCAATACACGAATATTTTTTGAAATAAATAAACTGCCGAATTTCAAAACATTTACTCGGCTTATATAGTAAGGTTTAAGAAAAGCTCTTCTACTTTCTGTTAGAGCTGTACAGTTTAAAATATAGTGAAATTCATCACCTATCTCATGAGAATTACAAAGTACACAGTACCTTTCCTGTCTAATAATTTTACGCCATCTACCGGTTTCTATAGGTAACCGGTGATTTCCAGTTCTAAACCTACATAGTGTTATTTTATCTTTATAAGGTAATAAATCTAAATATTCTTCAAATTCAAAGTTTTCTTTAAATAATTTGTAACATAATGCTTTTGGAGAATTCTCCATTTCTGATTTCCACGTCTGCTGAAATTGGTCAAAAATTCTTTGTTTTATGCTTAACTTTAACCATTTTGGATTAAAACTATAGTTACCCTGATTTAACCAAATATTTGAAAATCCATATTTATTTAAGATATTTTTTATACAAATCAACCATTCGAAAGTAAATCCACCATCTACGTTAAGTTTTTAAATATATCTATATAGAATATTTGTCATTTTACTATCAGAACTGTTTACAATATTAGACCAAAAAGATACCATACGGTGTTCCACATATACTGACATAGGATAAGCACCTAGCTCTCCATATACCATAAAGCTTGGGGTTGATTTTTTCAAGTTTAACAAAAGTTTACAAAACTTCAAATGCACTCTTTCTATTTCATCAGTATTACTAAATCCCCAAATTTCACAACCATATAGCAATATAGGCCTTACAATTTTATCAAAAAGATCGTACTGACATTTAACTGTCAGGTTATGTAAGCGGCCTTTTTTTAGAACTTCATACATAGCTTTGGTGGCTTTACTAATGAGTTGATTTTTAGCACTTTTAAAACTACCCGTTTTGGAAAAAATAATGCCTAAATATGAAATATCCTTGACAATTTCTAAATCATTACCAGCAAGAGTAAAATTTAATTTGCTTGTCAATCTACCATTACCAAAAATAACAATTTTTGTTTTGGTTGGATTAACTTTCAGTTTCCATATATCACAGTATTCATAAAATGTATTTAGCTGTTGTTGAAGATCTTGTGCAGTTTCAGAAAATAAAACAGTATCATCTGCATAAAGTAATACATACAGTTTCAAGTAAATATTAAGTTGTTCTTCTATTTCATGTGTCACTGTGTTTAGACCTATTACATCATTTCTATGAAAAAAATCTTCCAAGTCATTCAGATATAAAGAAAAAAGAAAAGGAGATAAATTTTCTCCTTGTCTAACACCTATATTACATGGAAAGTATTCGGTAGTATCACCATTAAATGAAATACGAGATTTAATACTACTATACATATTAAAAATTACATTATACATTTTACCATTTATATCATTTAATAGTAATTTTTGCCACAGGCCATTTCTCCAAACGGTATCAAAAGCTTTAGCAAAATCGATAAAAGCACAAAAAAGTTTCCTCTTTTTGTTTTTCATCGTCTGAATGAGAGAATATAAAATAAATAAATTATCAATAGTGGAGTATCCTTTCCGGAAGCCTCCTTGGTTTTCGCATATTAAGCTATATTCTTTCGAATATTTATTTAATCTGTTATTTAATACAGATGTGAAAAGTTTCCCAAAGCAGCTTATTATGGTGATAGGTCTAAAATTCTTTGGATCAAATTTATCCCCTTTATTTTTAAACACTGGAATTATATCGCCCCATAACCATTCTTCGGGTACAATACCTGTATCAAAAATTACATTAAATAGTTTTACATAAATATCACACATAACACTGAAAGAATGCTTCAGATATTCATTAACAATTCTATCATTAGCAGATGCTTTATTATTTTTCAGACCCTTTAAAGCATTTTCAACTTCCTCACGAGTTATTACAGAGTTAATATGTACATTCAAACTATCTACATCAACCTGGCTTTCCGAAGGATTTTCATTATCTTCATTTTCACCGCTATTCAAATCTTTAAAATAATCAAACAAAACAGTAATAGGGATATCTGGAGTTTTGGATTTTTTGTTACCGTTTAAAATTTTCCAGTATTCCTTTGGATTTTTTGATTTCAAATTACTAATCTTGTTTCTAATTTTCTTGCGGTGTTTATTAATACTTTTATCCATTGTTCTTTTGTATTGCTTTTCTAGAGATTTTGTCTCATTAAAAAGATCTGGTGAAAAGTTACGTTTCAGTTTTCTCTTAAATTTTTTGAATTTTTTTCTTGCAGTCTTGCAATCTTCGTCAAACCAAGGCTTGGATGTATTCATTTTAACATTATTTTGTTTATCACATTTCATATAAGTACCAAAAGTAGTCTTAGCAGCATTAACAAGTATATCACAAGTTCTTTCAACAATATTATTTACACAATTATGATTTACATCTTCTATATTTACAGACTCAAGCTCAGTTAGAATAATGTCAGTATGGGTTTTATCTATATTTTCAATAAAGGTATCCAAATTTTCGATGTCCCATCTTTTAACCTCTTCAGTTGGTGTGAACATCTCTTTTTTAAAGTGATTTTTTTTCTCATTTTCATATATACACATAGAAAGTGACAATGGAGTGTGAGCATCGGAAAATAATTTTGATGTTTCAAGAATAGAAAAGTTTTGAAGAAGTGTAAGAAAATTTGCCGAGCCAATAACATAATCTACCACACTGACATTTTTACATGTAAATTGGCCTTTATCTTTGTCATCCCCGATTCTACCATTACAAATAAATAAATTATTAGCTCTACATAGATGTAAGAAAATGTTACCAAAATTATTTTTCTTTTTATCCATACTTTTTCTTGAAATATTAATATTGGAGCTCGCTAACGTGTTTAAAGATACATCATTCAAATCAAACATTCCTGAAAATTCATCATAGGTTACTTCTGTAAAATCTAAGTCCTCGCCTGTTCTGGCATTGAAATCTCCAAGAAGGCATACATAACTATGATCTGAACTAAACATAAGAAGTTCGTGTTCAATTTCGTTAAATGGGTCACCTATACAATATGATGAATTTTCTGGTGGAATATATACAATACCAAAAATAATATCTTGACATAGATGAAACATTTTTTTATCAATTTTGAACCAAAAAATATATTTACAATCTGTTTCAATAGGATGAATGTGCTCAGATAAGTTAGATTTATAAGCAAGGATTATTCCCCTGATTTAACATTTGCAAATGTACAGCGATTTTTCATTTTAACAGTATACCCTGGTATATTTATTTCATCTACATCATCGGTCTTTGTTTCGACAAAACATAAAATATCATAATTTTGAATAAGTTCATTAAATTCTGGATACTGAATTCTTCTATTTAAACCACATACATTCAATGTCAGTATATTTAAATTGATTATATTATAAGACAATAGTTTGTTTTTATTTTTAATATTGTTTACAACTTCCAAGTAATGTTTACACTGTTCTCCACGGTAATCCTATCTGTGATCAGGCGTGTCTTCTCTCTCTGGTGTAGAATGTACCCTTGGGCGTTTTTGTGGCCTTGAAGTTGATTGACGAGGATCTACATGCGTACTCTCCGACTCGTATACATCTGGATTTACTAGTTCATCATTAACGTATAGCTTATCTCGGTTAAGCACAACCTTTGCTTTTTTTCTTCTCTCCTCTTTCATGATCGGATATAAACGTCTCCGTCTCTGTTCTATTTCGGGTGGAAATTGTTCATTGACACCGTAATCCGATCCTTTCAAGTGTTTTCCTGCTTTCTACTAGATGTAGAATGTTATTTGTTTTATTATCGAATTATTGATGTCAAGTTCATGTCATATGTTTACAGGTACCCCCTTAAGGATGTTTGCTACTCTGTTAAAAAATAACAAGCTTTTTGAAAGACTGTTATGAATTGATAGTATATAAATAAAGAAACTAAAAAAGTAGAAAAAATGGAGGGTCCGTGTGCTCGTTTTGAGATATAAGCCATTGAAAATTTGGCTGGAAAAGTTTTCTCTAGATTTTTTATATATTTAACATTGGCACTTTATCTGTTTCAAAAAGTGTGAAAAAATAACAAGAATTTAAATTTTTTGAAATATAGCTTTTCAAACTTTATGTAATAAAATGATGAAAGGAAAAGAAGGGATTAGTGTCATTTTTTTTTAATGACAATACATTGATAAAACCAAAGGATTTCGAAAAAAAATAAAAAAATGGAGCTTAAATAGAATACAATATTCTTCTTATTCTTGCTGTACAATGCATGTTAAAAAAATATGCAAAAATTGTCGTACGGTGACCTATATAGTTTTTACCTTGTACATGTACGGCATGTGGCCTCTGGTGGATTTTTTATTGGCTATTATACCTCATCATCTTAAACAGTTTTATAATAAATATGTGACAATCCTTTCGTAATTTGGCAATAATAAAAACACCTTAACTTTAAATAAATAAATAAATAATTAGTTTATTATAGTGTCACATATTTGATCAGACAATATATATATACAACAATTCATAATACAAACAAAGATCAAATATCCAGCATTAGAATAGACTTATGAGACACTTTAAAACACAACAGACAACTTTACATTTATATAAAAAATAAAATGAGCATTTCTTTATAAAATTCAAAAATAATTACTGGTTTATCACATTAAGTAAGCTGTTTTTAAAAATCTTTACTAGTAAAAGTATCAATTAATATTAGATAGACTATATTAATAAAGAGATTACAGATAAAAACATAAGCAATGTTTAAAAGGTTTTGCCAAAAACCGGATACACTTATTTAAATAAAAACTGACAAAAAGAAAGAGAAAAAAATATATATATATATATTTCTAGGGAAACAAAAATAATTTAAAATGTGATGATATAAGTAAGTGATCTAGCTAAAAAATATCTGTACTTAAAAGTAACAATAATAAAAATGATAGTAAAAAGAATTTAAAAATATAACTATGAAAAATATATGTTAATATTCAAATTAATTTCTTCCTTCTCTGATAAAAATTGAAAAGTGCGTATGATAATGAGGATTGTATTTCTTTACATTTCATAAGACTGATAAATTGACTGTCAATATCAAGAGTATCAAAGTTTTCTATAAAGTTTTTGGCTCGAGAAAATAAATCATATCTTAAGTCATCATACATAGTGCAGTTCATTAAAAAGTGTTTCTCGTTTTCTAAGACGTCATTCGGACAGAATTTACAACTTCTTTCATTAACTGGTATTTGCGGTCGTGCGTATCGGCCTGTCTCGATTGCCAACGGAAGCGATCCACTTCGGAACAGGGCAACAACTCGTTGGACCGATCTTGGCAACTGAAGTTTCAAATATTTTTCTGTTTCTACTTTTTCTTTGTATTGTCTATATGTACGTAGTTTATTGCCGTTTGGATTGTTCTTGTCATTAAAAAGTTCGCTAACAAATTCGTCGTTGTCTACAATAATTACGCGCTCATAAATTGTTCTCATCGCAGATTTTGTCGTAATGCTATTATCGTTCACTATGTCCGTAGCATTAATCTTTTGTATCATTTTGCTAACTTGGTAGTACCATCCCTTACGCCTATTTGCAATCCATGCTGATATCTTACGGGTAATACGGACATCGTCTGATCTACTAATTCGACACATCAGACGAATACAAGCAATACGCTGTTTGGTAAAACACGAAGACCATCCAATGTCACCTCTGACGGCGGTATTTGATGTATATTTGCCTGCTGACAAGAATAACTTGGATGCTTTATTCTGAATCGAATTAATCACTGAAAATGTTTTAGTTCCCCAAATGCCTGCTCCGTAGAATAAAACGGGTTCTACCATAGTGGAATATAATTTTGTGTATACACTGTGAGTCATTCCACCAGCACTAATGAACTTTCCATATAGCGCGCCTAGTGCCCTGCTAGCTGACTTCGAAAGTTCTTTAACTGCTTTGTCCATAGTCAAATGCTCATCGAACCATATGCCCAAGTATTTGTACGAAGAAGTGTACTCAATATCCAAGTCGGAACATTTGAATGGGAAGTCCGATCGACTGACGGGTTTATTCCTGAAATGGATAACGTTGCTTTTGATAGGGTTTATATCAATTTTCCATTCACGGCACCACTCCGAAACAGTATCTAACATCTTCTGGAGACTTTCCTCGTCCGGAGCAATCAGTGCAATGTCATCTGCATATAAAAGTATACTCAGCATAGTATCATCGAAGCGAACACCCCAATTTAGATTATTGATACGTTCAGCAAGGTCGTTGATGTAGGCGGCAAATAATGTGGGAGACAATAAACAGCCTTGCTTTACTCCGCAGTCCACATTAAACCATGGTGTATGTCTATCATTGACACGAACTGTACATGTAACATTATCATATAAGGACTGTAGAGCAGACAGAAATTTGCCACTTATTCCAACTTTTCGAAGTTTAAACCACAATAAATTCCTTGGTACAGAGTCAAATGCTTTCCGCATATCAATAAAACTAACAAAAGTTGAATGTTTTGAAATTTTCCTATTTGAAATAACGCTAAATAAACTCCAAATATGCTCTTCACAGCTACGTTTGCTGCGGAATCCATTCTGCTCCTCACAAAGGATATCGTTTTCTTCAAAAAAAACATTCAGGCGGTTGTTTAGTACACTGCAATATATCTTACTGGATACGGACACCAGCGTTATTCCCCGGTAATTTGATGGTAGTCGGTTGTCTTGTGTTCCTGGTTTGAGTATTGGATTAACTATCCCTTGAGTCCATTGCTCAGGTACTTTGCCCAGTTCAAAGCAGCCGTTACAGATTATATATAACAGTTCAATTGCGATTTCATTTTTGAGCACTTCCGCTGGTATTTCATCGCATCCAGCCGCTTTCCGAAGTTTAGCTTGCTCTACAGCAATAACGATTTCTTCCCGTGTAAAAGCACAGTTTAGATTTGATAGGTCCATTTGGTCATTTTCCGCAGAATACTCCGGTGTAGTTGCGTTCAAATTATTTGAAAATAATGTCTCAAAATCTGACTTCCATTTATTCAGCACAACTTTTTCATCAGTGTTTATGTTTCCATCCGAGTCAACTACTTCCCACGGGATTTGATTTTTCCTTTCATTTGCAATGCCAAGTTTTCCAATGCTTTTCCAAAATTCACGTTTGTTTGTCGATTTAAGTTTTTCATGAAGTTCATTTTCCTTCTGAATTTGGTATTTCCTTTTAAATTTACGGTTTATTTTATCAAATATCTTCCTTTCAGTACAATAATTTTCTTTTAAAAGTTTCTTTTTGTGCGGTCGGCCCTTAAATTTCAACCATTTTTTTTCGCACTCGCATGATAAGTTCCATTGCGTTTGTAATGTTTGGTTCCAGTACGGCTTGTAAAAGGACTTCGAACGTTTATTTAAATGTTTCTGTTGAAGAAGTGGTAGTTTTGTCTCCATTTCGTTAATTATCAATTTATGAAATTCGTCATATGCGTTTTGTACATTTTGATCTAAATATACGGAGTGTTCAATTTTCTCAATAGCATCCAGAACTTTATGTCGCACTTCATCACTTATTAAGAAATCATCTGGAATCTTACGAGCATTACATTTTATCTTTACTTCGTTTGCCTAATGATTTGACATTTCATCAACATTCACTGGGTATTTAATATCACAAGATAAAAGCGAGTGGTCAGGTATGCTCTCTGGGTTATAATTTAAAGTATTTATTACATCTGACATTCTCATTATTTTAAAATCTAAAACGGATTCTAACTGCTCATATGGCACACAAATGTAATCAACCACCGATCTCCCTTGAGGAGAAATATATGTAAAATCGTTTATTCCTATTCGACCGTTTAACATGGCAAAATTTGTGTCCGATAAAAATTCACAAAATAGATCACCGTTGTAATTTTCTGTAGTGTCAATAGTTGTACGTGGCTTTATATCATCAACACCTTCAATATAGTCTGTATTTGATCCACACCGGGCGTTAAAATCACCACATATGATCGTATATCCTTTCGACTGATTACTATACACTTGTTGCAATAGGTCATTTAAAAACTTTTCTTGATCACTGGGTCTACTTGAATCGGTCGGTGGTAAATAGCATATGGCAACAGAAAAGTTAAAATCAGAATGTTTCCCTTTGAAACAAATCCACATAATACCTTCTACACTCCGATCTTGAATTTCAACATAAAAAGAGTCGTATAGGTTTAAACGAATGAAGGCACCAACCCCACCAGATCCGCGCCTAGCTTTACAGTGAACATTTTTCCGATTATGCCCTATCCACTTATAACCGGGTACGTTAAGCTGATTATCATCACGTAAAAAAGTTTCGCAAACTGCAAATATGTCACAATCAACATGTTCTAATACTAAATTTCTAAAAGTCGAATTATCGTTCTTGGGCATTGACCAACCGCGACAGTTCCATACACATAACCGCAACCTGTCCTAATGACGTCTGTGCACTAACTTGTTGCCGATAAAAAACATTTCACGTTCTTTCCAAACTTCTTTTAAGAGTGTTCTCATGTTGCTCTGGTGAATACGTGTTTCGATTGGCAAATCGTTGTTTATGTACACGTTTTTGTAGGTGTTAGTGTTTTTCAATTGCCGCTTTTTACTGAAAATGTTTTTCTTTTGATCAGAATCATTATCTATTTCTACCAAAATTATCCCACATGAGTTTCCCTTTCCCATTTTTCTTTCAGCTGACTTGATTTTCACGTCGGGGATACCGAGACCATCTTTGAAGAGAGGTTGTACCTTGTTTATAGTAACCTGGTTATTTTCTTCTTCTTGAGCATCAAAGTCTAGATTTTTTATCACTAACTTATCTTTTGCATTGGTACTATTAGGAGATGTTTTTTCGGCTTCTTTCGTTTTCATCATAGTATCTTATGTTTTTTGGACAGTGTCAATTTTTGCGTTCATAACTTCCATATCGCCTCGAATGTCTTGTTTTAACATATCTACCTCAGCCTTCACTTTAGTTTCTAAAGCTGCTTGTATTTTTGTCGAGATTTTTTCTTCTAAGTTTGATTCTAACTGACTCATTTTTTCGTTCAACATGTTAAAACTTAGAGTAATATTAGTGGCCAGGTTTTGAATAGCGGAGAATAGAAACAACTCGGATTCACCCATCTTTGGTATTTGCATGTTCAAACCATTTCCACTGTCCACAGATTTAAGTTTTTTATTCTCAGATGTATCAAACATATCAGATTAAAGCAGATATCGTATTCAATTATTAATCCAAAACCATAAACAGCTATTACTGCATGCGGTTTTTTTTATTGGGTCATTATTATTGAGTACTGAAAAAAGGCATACAAATTTTGGAAGTAAATATGTAAAATATTATTTTAGTACCACAACTTTATAGTTCTAGCTTTGTAATTCGAATGTGAAGTATCAGTTTTGTACTTCTGTTGTATATTTTGAAGTTAAAAAATACTGAACTGGTACGAAAACAAAGTTATATCTAAACAATGCTGTACATCAAAAGCATAAAACTGTTACATTTCAAAATTCAATTATGTGAAGTTTACCAAAATCCGTCATGCAATTTCACTACAGATCACTTCTCGATTATAGCAAACCGTTTATCACCAAATACGCACTGACAATCATATACTACATGTACATTGAAATCATAAATCTTTTTTGATATGCAGTGCTTTCAAAAACTAATTTATTTTACTGATTATTTGTTTTTTCAGTGTGCAGTGACAAACAGGAAGGTCCTGTAGTAGAGGTATGATGATGAGGGAATTTGGACTGCCACTGAAAAAACAGGGTATATGGGAACATGTTTGCCTTGCAACAGGCCACCTACGGATCCCTCAAAGAGTTGTGACACTCTCTTCACACGAGGTATCGGAATAAATGTCAGATGTGGTGAATTCGAAATTCCACACAAACGGACGTCCCAATTTGTCGATGGTTGCTAGAAAAAGACCAATTGCCCATATTACTACTCTTTAGTAACCATTAGAAGACCTACATGTAATATACATATGGGAAAAATTCCTACAAATGTATAATTTTTATATAGACTAGAACACACCCGCGAAATCGCGGGCATTCAAATCGTAGTTTAAGGAGGTAGACCTAGGTTAAGTGAAATAACTCTTAAAATCTTCAGTACGTTTGTGTCAACCATTTTCATAAATATATATTTAAGCTTCTAGGTTACATAGATTATTTTTAATCTGTTTCAGGTAAATGCTTAAAATACATTGATGAAATGTGACTTTTACAAACACATAACTGATTTAAAGAGTTATCTCCCTAAACCAAGGTCTTCCACCTTAAAGTATGTAAAGTGTTGTTGGAAGAATTTGTAAAATATTGAATGACTGGAGAATTTCAGCAAAAGTATCATAAGTCATAGGTAATTGGGGACAGGACAATGCTTCTTTTTTTATTTATCCCTCTTCCTTTATTTCCAATATTCCCATTTTTTGGTTTTCTATCAATTTCAATATGAACATACATGAAGTATGTTATGAACATTCAAGTATGGAGCCTGTAATTCAGTGGTTGTTGTTTATTTATGTATTAAATATTTGTTTTTCGTTCATTTTTTGTACATAAATAAGGCCGCTAGTTTTCGGGTTGGAATTGTTTTACATTGTCAGTTCGGGGCCTTTTCAAGCTAAGTATGCGGTATGGGCTTTGCTCGTTCTTGAAGGTCGTACGGTAACCTATATAGTTGTTAATGTCTGTGTCATATTGGTCTCTTGTGGAGAGTTGTCCCAACATGGCAATCATACCACATCTTCTTTTTTTTTGTAATCAATGAATTTTGTAAAAAAATTAATGACTGGAGAATATTAGAAAAGGTATCAAAAGTTCACATGAATATTTTAAGCGCTTATTTGTATATTATGAACATTCATGACTTTATAAATATAGTGTATTTACTTTCAATTCTAAGTTTACTAATCGATCCATAGTGGTCATTCATATAGTATACAGACCCTCTCTATTTAATAAACTCTGTGACTGCCGTGGATAGTAAACTTAAAAATGATAGCAGATCTGAAAATACACTTAATTCTTTGTATTATATGTATGTTCAAAGTATACAGAAAAACGCAAACCGGAAGTCTAATCTGACTTAAAATTTCGTCCAGTGACGGGACAATATCCGGATGCCTTTTTCTCGTTTTTCTCCAAATATAACTCAATCTGAATAATCATATGAATGGATGACAAATGGGACTATGCACTGTACGTATAGGACACAGAGGCGTGTTGATTAATTTATTGTGGAAAGAAGAGAAGCGACACCCAAAATGAGGTCTTCTCGTTTAATAGTATAGATTCGACCGTTGGTTTTCACGTTTAAATGGTTTTACATTACTAATTTTTGGGGCCCTTTATAGCTTGCTGTTCGATAAAAGCCAATGCATCGTGTTGAAAGCCGTACCTTGACCTATAATGGTTTACTTTATGACTTGTTATTTAGCGGGAGAGTTGTCCCATTGGCAATCATACCACATCTTCCTATATCTATATGAATTGTGGTATTTTGTTGAAAGACAGAGCACAGAAAATGGGACGTAGGCGACTTATCTATGATGAGTTTAAATACGAAGTGGTTATTGTAATCAGAGGACTGAAATATTGACATTGTGTCATTTTTTAAGTAGGCTAGTCCAGTCACCAAGAAACATTTGAGACGGAGATTAAGGTGGTACCCAAAACCTGAACTAAAATTAATTTGGCTCGTTTAATTTTCATAAAATTTTGCCAAAGTATTTACTTACTTTGGCCCTTTACCAAAAATTTTAAAATATAAAAAAATATGAACCAACCGTTTTGTCAGAAAAATTACACTGCATGGTTATCATGGTTATATAGCAATTTGACAAACACTAATTTTGATCATTGAGAAGCTTAATGTTCCCTCAACAACACAACGTAATTAAAACGTTTAGCTGATTTTACAGAGTTATCTCCCTGCAGTGTTAGGTATCACCTTAAGTCCTTATGCATCTCATGATGCTCAAGTTTCTCTTTCATTGATTTTAAAAACTTTTAATCTTTACTCAAATTCACCTACACAGTAGCATAGCTCTATGCGTGTACTTTGAAATTCTAACAACAATATAAAGACTTATTTCTTAACAGATGACCAAATAATTAAAAACTGCACTTTAACGCTTTTTAATTTACGCAAAAACATTTGTACAATATGGACAATAATTTTGGCATATGCTATATAATGTGTGTAAAACAAATACAAGACGTTGGTCCTTTCTGTCGTCTAATTATTATTCGAAATTTAATTCTATGCGTGTACTTTGAAATTCTAACAATATGAAGACTTATTTCTTAACAGATGACCAAATAATTTAAAAAACTGCAATCGAACGCTTTAAAACATTTTAATTTATACAAAAAACATTTGTACAATAAGGACAATAATTTTGGCATATTTATATATCCTGTTTGTAAAATAAATACAAGAAAGACGTTGTTCCTTTCTGTCGTCTAATTATTATTCGAAATATAATTTAATAGCACCACCCCCCCCCCCCCACACACTTTGAAGCAAGAGTCACACATGGCAGTGGCTTCAAGCTATACAACCTATTATCATCAATAATACGTGTAATATATCTATAATACTAAAATTACGAGGTCCAATTTGTCAGCCGTCATCACGTAAAAACGACGAATCACAGAATTCAACTTAATATATAACTAATATAGTACAAAGGTGTAGATTAAAAATTACACCACTCCAGGCCCTTTTGTTTTCCACGTTATTATTATTGCCAATAATTAAGAAGTTCCGGGTCGAGTCCGATACCGATATCAATAGTATATTCACCTGTTAACTTTTAACTTATCTGTATGTTCCGCATCTGACAGGCGCACCACCAAACGGTGTATTCAGGATTAATATGCTATATACACGGGTCATTATCACCGGTTGCCACTACTAAATTGTCAAATTGTTACGTATTGTAGTATTTTAATCAGTAAGACTTTCTAAGATAACAATACGAATACTAAAAATCTGGACTGAAAATAAGGCGTAAAGGTAGTTTTCAATTTGTAAGTGGGCATGACGTAAAACAGCGAATCAAAGAATTCAACTTTATTTATAACTAAAATAGGACAATGCTATTGATTAAAAGAAAAACTGTGTAACTTATAATCGGCATGACTTTATCAGATGACAATACTAATACTAAAACGAGGCTTGCGCATAGGAATATACTTTAATTCAGTCATGGACCCTTGATATCACGGGTGTGTTCTAGTTGAAGATAAAAAGCTGACATGCTTTTTGAATATTTATCTAGCACTTTTTTCCTTCATTTTCCCCCGGCATTTCTGTTTACCAAGTCAATTTTGTCACAAACAAGTTTAATTTGTGTATATGACAGTAAAGATTATTATTAACAAGCATTGGTATATCACATAATATTATCGAGGGATATGCCAGGCATAGAACAGACACTCGACCCTTTGATTGGAAATTCTAAATTGATGAATAATTACATTAGATGCATGTTTCATTATAATACTTTATTCTGATTGGCTAACTGCACATCACGCGTTATTCCGTAAGCAGTTGCATTGCTCAATACAACTTTTTATTCATGATAACACGTGGGCCAACAATAAAGTGCACAGGTGAATTAAATGAAAAAAATACATAAAATTCGTGTTTTTATGATCATAGCTAAAAAATGTAATTATAAGTATTGAATGCTTCTTTTTGTAACTTTATAGGGTTGTAAAAGCGTTGACCGTGCGCACATTTTTAAAATGAAGAGCTTCCGCGCTTCATACAAAATGTACTTCGGTCAACGCTTTTACACCCCAATAAATTTTCAAAAAGAAGCATTCAATTCTCAAATACAATTATAGAGTGGGCATGAATCATGAATATGGATCTAGGGATCTTATTTTAGCGAGTGATAATATTAATGTGATACAAAAAAGTGCCAAAACCTGCAAGCTTATTTTAGACCGTAGAAGACGTTTTTTATACCGATAATTGATGTAAATATGTTTTTATCATTTATCTTTTGTTATATAATTGCTCTTTGAAAATTTGTAAATAATATTTCCTTTTAATCCGTCTCTCATAATTCTTTTAGAATGGCATTAATAATTTTAAAAAGGTTAATTTTTATAATGTGAAATGTGTATATTGTATTATTGATGGTGAGACGTTAATAAATTATTATTGTATTATTGTATGATGTCAGACAAGCACTGCATCACGAAATGCAGTAGTTGTGAATAAAACTAATTAACCGCTACTCCCTACATGAAATTGCATTAGTAGTTTTGGTAAATGAATATGACACATTTGGAGCAAGCGCAGTGCTAACGTGACGATCTTTCTAAACAGAAAGTCTAACTAGCCTCCGAAACATTTAATTCAATCTTACCATCAGCAGATATCTTATTTCTACGCGTAACGCTTAACTAACCGCTGCGGTATCATTTACTCTCATAAAAAAGCCTCGCCGGCTGGGTCCAACCAAATCATTAAATGTATGTATTATACGCCTACGCAGGCTGTGTGTAATTAAGGGCATACACTTGTCATCATGTACAAACGTATTACGTGCCGGGTTTCGAGATACGTATTTCGGCAAATTGCTACCTTGTGAACTTCAACATTGGACCAGTAAAATTCAAAGTTGAAAGGAAACTTGGCTTATATATTAAATTAATAGCAACATTATACGGTACCAATTTTAATGATAAATAAACTCATCGTAAATATCTGGATTAAATTTTGTAATAACACCAGACGCGCGTTTCGTCTACAAAGACTCATCAGTAACGCTCGAATCCAAAAAAGTTAAAAAGGCCAAATAAAGTACGAAGCTAAATAGCAGTGAGGACCAACATTCCTAAAAGTGAATCAGATACGCATTTCGACAATTAATGTCTTTAAGCCGTGATGTAGTAGTGAGCGCATCGGACTACTACGTAACACAAAAGTTCCTGTTTTGATCCCCATTCCGGGGAGAAAATTTCAGGGACTGAATTTTCGGCTCTCCCTTGACAAGCATTTGCGAGTATGATCTTGAGAAACGATGATAGTTCGTCGGAAGGGAACGATAAATGTCTGACCCGTTTTTAGAGACAGACATATCTCTTGCACGTAAAAGACACCCTTGTTAAATTTCGACAAAGAGCAGACTAATGACACTACAAGGCAGCACTCGCACCCGCAAAGCGGAAAGGGATTAATATAAGTTGCAATGACTTGTTTCCCATTCCAATATAAATAAATATGTTTAAATCAAAATTAAATAAAAAAATCAAAGCCAAAAATAAAAAATGTAATGAAAACGTTGATATAGATTTTTAATTAGTTTTCACCAACAGCGATAACTCTTAGATAGTATTTTGTGATTTTTTGGTGTTTTATTGTTGTTGTTTAATTGTTGAGCTTCGTGTCAAGCTGGAAACCTATGAGTTGTAAAGTCCCTTTCAACTGATGTTAAATTTGTTCTAATGTTTTGTGGTTACACCACTGTTGAGTTGTAAAGTCCCTTTCAACTGATGTTAAATTTGTTCTAATGTTTTGTGGTTACACCACTGTTGAGTTGTAAAGTCCCTTTCAACTGATGTTAAATTTGTTCTAATGTTTTGTGGTTACACCACTGTTGAGTTGTAAAGTCCCTTTCAACTGATGTTAAATTTGTTCTAATGTTTTGTGGTTACACCACTGTTGAGTTGTAAAGTCCCTTTCAACTGATGTTAAATTTGTTCTAATGTTTTGTGGTTACACCACTGTTGTAACAAACGCTCACAAATTGACAATCTTCCACCCCACCACATTGTTTATGTACCTTTCATTATTCGCGAGCTCCTATTGCAGTCGTTTGTCTTCAGTTGTTGTTTATTATATTTGAATCTCGTTCATAACATTTAGCTACAGTCAAATGTGTTTTTTTACATTGTTTCACAGTTCGCCATTTGTAGATATTGGATTTTATACGGTTTGTGTTTTGTTCATTTACAATCATACAACACCGTGACATGGGCGGATCCAGCCATTTTAAAAAGGGGGTGGGGGGTGTTTCCCAACCCAGGACAAAAGGGGGGGGGGGGGGTTCCAACTATATGTCCATTCAAATGCATTGATCGGCCCCAAAAAAAAGGGGGGTTCCAACCCCCGGACCCCCCCCTCCCCCCTTCAATCCGCCAATGCAACATCTTCTTGTATTTATATTCGTATCAATGTAACATATTCTCTTTGCATGTAACTTTTTTTTTTATAGACGAACGAACACCTATAAATTACACACAATCAAATAAACCTCATCAGTTGGATATGTTATGATGATACATGTATTTTAGTTTTAGCAACATGATTTATTTATTCGTTTTAATTGACCTTGATCTAGCTTCCAATAACTGCGAACATTAAAACATAAATAGTTTATGTATTATTTTTGATCATTGCTTTTGTCAATAAATTAATGAGTCCGGTCCATTCCTGATTGTTTGTATGTTCCTTATGGTGCGCTGGTACATCACCGTTTTAAGTAAGGGGAGGGCTTGATGTTCATAAATATTTTAAATCCCGCCCCTTTCTTTATATATATATGTGAATGTCTTAATTCAAGAGCTTTGGTTAAGTGGTTGTCATTTGCTTCTGTCTGTCATGTTTGAGTTTGCTTCGCATGGCAGTGCAAAGCAATTAGTTTCAGTCGATATAAACGCCCTCTTGAAATCATTGTTTTCTTATTGGTGTGTCTAACATTCTATATGACTTGAACGAGTTATAAAATTGGAAACATATCAGGAAGGGGAGAAGAAATTGTATCAAGACCTGATCGACACTTCAGTTGCTTAAGCATCACATAATGTGGTCAAAGCACTCACTGTCAAAATTGATACATTGTTATAACGCATACCCTTTGCTCTTATCTGCCTTACACGATAAGTTTTCATTTCCATTTTTCCTTTTATGTACAATGTATAGTGTGTTTGGTGTTAGTACGGTAATAAACTTATCAGAGAAGAGAAACCTGGGATTACAAATTGTGTACGTCAGGTGTGCGTTTCGTCTTCTAAAAGATATCAGTGAATTTCGAATAAAAAAAAATAACAATGCCAAATAAAGAACGAAGTTGAAGCGCATTGGCGACCCAAAGTCCAGAGAGGTTTTGCTACATTGTAAATACATCCAAATTGATAGCTCTGTTTATTGAAGTTGTGACTATCATGATGATTGATATCTCATTATAAGATAAATATTTGATACATTATTTGTGAAAACTATCACATTGTACCATTAAAAAAGCTCAACAGCCCCCAAAAAAAATATACATGTAGTAATATTATGTTTATCACCCTCGGAACATGGTAAATTTAAAGATGATTGTATTACTGTCGCTGTGTTATTTTGAAAATTATCGATTTACTTGTACCTGAACTAACAATTTAAATCCGACTAGTCTAGAGATTTAAAAAATAGTCAGTCAGAACTACATGTAATGGTTCAGCGTGAGATCCGCATATATGTATAACCTCCATAATTCACGAATAAAAAATAAATGTGTGTATTACTTTTTGATGTCACATTTCCTTTCACAGTCGTGACCAACTGAATATAGCCTATTCATCGCATTCTGTATCATATTGCTAATGAAACACGTACAATAATCATAAAAAATGTCCGGCGAGACAAAACGACAAGAAGAAACAATAAATAAAACACAAATATGTCAGACAATAATCAACGACAGACACTGAATAGTAGTTGACTTTGAACAGATAGGTAATAGGGCGAGAATTTACACGCATTTTAGTGTTCACCAACCCCCTCCCACCCACCCCTATTATACTACTAGACTACCAGTACACCTGTGTGTAATGCATTCGTGTTTGTGTTTAAATACCTCGTTTTTTTTAGGTACAGGCTCAGATAAACGCCCTGCTGTAAATTCAGTTCGCACTTCTTTTTATTAGATTATTTCTCTATGTACTATTTTAAAACGGCTCTATCCTGCAGACTGTTTTGTATCAGTGTATCAATCTTTGTATGGATTCATAAACCTCTTTCTATAAATTGCATGGATTTTTTTTTTTTTTTTTTATAAAGATGTGGGATAACCCAGGAAGGTGAGGGTGGGGTCTGGATATTTGATGTAAAGTAGTGAGAATATGGGATATAAAGGGAGTAAAAAAGTGGGATCTAGGGGAAAAAAACAAAAATGTCACACGTTTGGTTTTGTGCTTCTCTGAAGAAGTTTGTTAAAGAAATAAATCTAGCGGTATTCAATAATTGACAATTGCCTAAATGTACTTCTCTAAAAAAAAAAAGCGTGTTATACCTGTAACGTTTGGGGAGCATGCAGAACAATGAGAAACCAAACACTTATAAAGGGAGATAATCATTTAGTTAATTAGTACTTGTTGTAAATTTTCTTGTAAATTTGAGTTATCCTTCTTACCTTGGAAGAACAGATTTGTGAGTGACGAGTTTTATGGTCCGTGTTACAAATCAGTGTCCATGAATTTTGAAGATTTATTTTTGTCTGCCGGCTAAAATGACAAATTTGTAATCTCATCCTTGGTCAATTCTTTAAGTAAGTTAATGTCTTTTTATATGTGTTGTTTACATGTACTACAACACCGTTTGCATGTTAGCTATACTCTTTGGTTATGCGACAGTAGTAACAGATATTTCATAATTGCATAGTTTTTGATTTTGATATTCAGTGCTTAATATTTATTTTTATTTTAGTGGTAATAATAAGAGTACTAAATATTTATTATAATACATTGCAATGGATAAATAAAAGGTTGCGATAACTGCCCCAGAATAATGTTACATCATGTTGTATAACCATAATGTTTATAGGTTTAAACACATTTAATCAGGGTAAAAACACTGCCTCTCGATGTCCTTTTTTTTCGTTCGTAACTTGTTATCCATTACCTATAATGTATTAAACTTTTCATTTTTTCAAACATTTTTGAGCATTTGTTATTTTTATATATGATTATAAGAAATGTAGTAGATTGTGCCACAGTTACCCAAGAACAACTTTTACATTAAAGATGCAGCCAAAGGACACGCGTACAACAAATATGGTCAGCTATAATTCCAGTCTGATAGTTAATTCATTTCTATTGCATTTTAAGCAGCAGTAGACTTAAAACAAAGGACTCTTTAGTGTAATCATATAATTATATACTTGTCAAAAGCAGAAACCGTGGTGCTATTTGTGGAAAAGCAACTACCTTTTTTTTTCAAACGGAAGCGCTGATGATTTTGTTGCTTCATGTACATGTAGCTTTATCGTTAGTTTTGTGCGTATTATTTGTTTGTATTATTTGTGACGTGTATTCCCTCTCAGTTTTATTTTGAATTAAAATGTTAAATTCAAATCTCTATAGTCTGGAAAGAAACGGACTTTACACCCTTTGTTAGAGCGCTCAACGTGTACAAACTTTTGTTTAGAAGTGATTGAGCAATTGTATTATAATAATGAATAGTTAGAACGCTACGCTCTTTTATCCATCGAAAACCGTTGTCCTCTGTATGCACGAGTTTGCATTGCTACATGTATGTATCGATTTCATTTCTAAAATTTATATTTCAATTCAAACTCGAACCTACGTATATAAGTCTTTATCTGAATTCGTACCACAGCTACCTGATTATATAAAAAAGAAGATGTGGTATGATTGCCAATGAGACAACTATCCACAAAAGACCAAAATGACACAGACATTAACAACTATAGGTCACTGTACGGCCTTCAACAATGAGCAAAGCCTATGCCTCTTAACTGTTTTTCTTCGAGCACCACAGATGTTTTATTTAAACAAAACAAGCGTCTAGCGTACCAATTAACCTGATATCGTTGATGGGGTTTTACCTCGTTTTCATGTTAAGATAAAACCACAACCTTAAGGACATCAACCTATTGTTTCTACATACATCAACACTGTTCCAAGGATTCTTTTTATAGATTTATTATAGAAAAAAACTTATGTTTACAAACATAAACAGTTTTCAAATTCAAAATTATCAACTAAAAGGACGTTTACCTTTGCACCCTCAGCTTTAAAGTAATGCTCAGCGTGTTGTGGTATTTCATGAGGGTCGGAATTGGGGATCCTTTAGTTCTGAATTATTTAATTTCTATGTCTCTTTAATTTTCCTTATCTTTTATATGTTTTGCTCATTTTTCTCTATTCATTGTAATATAACACTCCATTGTTTTCAATTCTTTTTTTCATAATATAAAAAAAGAAGATGTGGTATGATTGCCAATGAGACAACTCTCCACAAGAGACTAAATGACACAGAAATTACACACAACGTAAGAGGGCGCTTTAGTATTGAAGTTACACAACATGTAGCTCCTACGCATATTTCATTTACAATCAACAGTCTCTTTTCTTCCCATTTGTTTTAGTTTATTGACATTGAATGACAGTTTCGTCGCATCAATAACTATTTAGTTATAAAAACAATGACGATGCTAGTGCGTGTACATGTACCAAATATAGTTCAGTTATATAAGAACAGTTATGTGGTTTGCATTTTAAACGACGATGCGTAAAACAACTGTTCAGCTTGAAAAACGTTCAAATTTTAGAATGCGCTATATATATATGATTGAATCTAAAATCAGCATAAAAGGTAAATGAATATCAATATCTCCAAATTGACAAAATTTAACTTAACAAGATAGAACATCTATAGTGAAAACATTGGAAAGAGCTTAAATCAAGACAGGAATATCGTAGTAGTGTATTGTTTTTCATGGGTATTTTTCTGAGCAATTGTTCTAGGATTGGAAAGTGGGTGACCCCAATGCGTATTTTATCAAATTTCACTTTTTTTTTATGTAACGGACGAAATTTTCGGCCTTTCAGAAAGCTAACCCTAGAAATTCATCACTCAAATGTTGTATAACTATTTAATAGATATTTGTCAGGGCAGTGTCTTTAATCCTTTGCTATACAGAACTACCGAGACAATAGGTCGAAAAGTGGTGACCAAATGTGTATTTTATCAAATTTCACTTATTTTCGTGTAACGGACGAAATTTTGCCATTCAAGAATGCTTATCAAAAAAATTACTAATCTCCACGTTGTAGTACTATCCAATATCTATTTGTTAGCTCAGCGTCTATAATCACTAGCTATAAGGAACTATAGAGACACTTGGTCGGAGAGTTGGTGTTCCCAATGCGTATTTTATCGAATTTTGCTTCATTTCCCGAGTTTCGGACGACATTTTTGGCCTTAAAGAATGCTTACCCCAAAAATTCCTAACCACCACGTTGTAGTACTATCCAATAGATATTTTTCAGGGCGTGGTCTATAATCCTTGTTATAAAGAACTACCGAGACTTTAGGTCGGAAAGGGTGACCCCAAAGTGTATTTTATCAAATTTCACTTTTTTTTCGTGTTCCGGATATTTTTGCCCTTTAAGAATACTACCCCAAAAATCCCTAACCTCCACGCTGTAGGACTATCCAATAGATATTTGTCAGGGCAGGGTCAATAATAGTTTGATATAAAGTACTAGTATAGATATTAGTTAGGGCAGCGTATATAATCCCTCGCTGTACACATCTATCAAGACAATGGGTTTGGAAAGTGGGTGACCCCAATGCGTATTTTATCGAATTAGGCTTTTTCTAGTGTTACGGAGGAAATTTTCTGCTTTTAAGAATGCCAACCCCAGAAATTATTAACTCCAACGTTGTAGAACTATCCAAATAAATATTTGTTAGGGCAGTGTCTATAATCCCATACTTAGCTTTAGACAATTGGTTGGAAAGTTGGTGTTCCCAATGCAATTTTATTGAATTTCGCTTGATTTCCGTGTTACGGACGATATTTTTCGGCCTTGAGGAATGCTTACCCCAGAAGTTATTTACCTCCAACTTATAGTACTATCCAATAGCTGTTCGTTAGGGCAGCTTCTATAATCCTTAGCTATAATTAACAACAGAAACAATGGTCGAAAAGTTGGTGTTCCAAATGCGTATTTTATCAAATTTGGCTTGATTTTAAGGTTTTGGACACTTTTTTTCTTTATGAATGCTCTCTCCAGAAATTATTTCCCTCCCGATGTAGAACTATCCAAGAGACTTTTATAAGAGCATAATCTATAATCCTAAGCCATACAGAACTGTCGAGGAAAGGAGTTGGAAAGTGGGTGACCCAAATTCGCATGCTTATCAAAATTCACTTTTTCGCGTTACGGAAGAAATTTCCAGCCTGTAAATATGATACCCAAGATTTTCTTTTCTCTCATGTTGTAGTATTATCCAATAGCCATCTGTTAGGATAGCATCTTCATAGCCTAGCTTTAAAGATCTGTCGAGAAAATGTGTCGGAAAGTGAGTGTTTCAAATGCGGATTTTATCAAATTTGACGTATTTTTTGTGGTGCAAATGAAATTTTTGGCCTTAAAGAATGCTCACCCATGAAATTATTTACCTTCACCTTGTAGTACTATTCAATAGATTTTCGTTAGACAGCGTCTATAATCCTTCGCTATATTAAAAAATTAAACTATCAAGACAATGGGTTGGGAAGTGGGTGACCCCAGTGCGTATTTGATCAAATTTGACTTTTTTCGTGTTACGGACAAATTTTTCGGCCTTTCAGAATGCCGACCTCAGAAATTATTAACCCCACATTATAGTTCTATCCAATAGATATTTGTTAGGGCAGCATCTTTGATCCCTAGCTATAAAGAACTACCGAGGCAATGGGTTGGAAAGTGGATGACCCCAATGCGACTTTTATAAAATTTGACTTTTTTATGTTACGGACGAAATTTTCGGCCTTTAAGAATGCTTAACTCGGAAACTCTGTAAGCCACCGTTGTAGTACTATTAAATAGTTATTTGTTAGTGCAGCTTCTGTAATCCCTAGCTATTAAGAACAACACAGACAACTGGTTCCTAATATTACAAAATTTTGCTTGATTTCATTGGTTTGGACGACATTTTGGGACTTTAAGAATACTTACTCAAGAAATTATATATCCTCTCGCTGTAGTTACATAAAATCGCTATTAGAGCAAAGTCCATAATCAATAGCCATACAAAACTGTCGTGGCAATGGGTTGGAAAGTGGGTGACCCCAATGCGTAGTTTATTAAATGTGTGTTTTTCCCGTGTTATGGACAAAAAGTTTGACCTTTAAAAATACTTAGCCAAAAAATTCTTAAACCTTACGTTGCAGTACTATCCAATTGCTATTCGTTATGGTAGCATAATCCTTAGATATAAAGGACTTCCGAGACAACGCACCCGCTAAGTGGAAAGGGATTAATATAAGAAGTAACTTGTTTCCCAATCCACTATAAATAATTGCGTATTTCAACGAATTTGGCTTTGGACAACATTTTGTGGTGCGATTTAATTAGTTTGGTGGGGAGAAAAGCTTACTCTCAAATGGTACAGTGGTGTAAGAGTTTAACATTAGAACAAACTATAAAAATCTGTTGTAATATTAAATTATACATTTTTCTATTAAACAAATAGTGTCATCCGAAAAAAGTGGCTGTTTTCATAAAAGGTATCAAAAATGATCTGAAATCCTTTGAGAATCACTACAAGCTGTGAGATTGTCGGATTCCGCAGTTTGATTACAAACTAAGATTTGTAGATTTTTAGAACGTTTCAGACTAATACAGATTTTTTTTTAGACATATCAAAATTGGGTGCTCGAAAAAAGTATCTGCTAGCTTAATTGGCTCCTAAAAGAGGCTGCTTGAGTCTAGTAAAAACGTGAATTTTATTTTGGCGTTTAAATTATTTGTATGCTTAGTAAAGAATATTGGTTATTTGTGTCTTATGTCTGTGATGTTTGTTGACACTAATCTGACTGCTGGATCCTAGAATGTCTACCCATAATTTATAATGTCTATTTTGGTTTGCTCACCCAGTTTTGTAAAAATAACATTACTACAAATATCTTCCATACAGTTTGGAGGTTTACTAGCTGTACAATTAGTTTTAATCCACCATTGTCTTAGGAAATTACCTGTATCAAGTCATGACTATAACAGTTGTTTTCTATTTGTACTGTTACAATTTTTATAAAGTCTAGCGTTTGATTTTGTCATTTTTCTATGAAATTCCCCTTTTTAAATTTGCTTGGGAATTCTTTCTTTTTTTTATACTTTTTGTAAACAAACCTTTTCTCAATCGTTTAACACTAGAAGACATTTGCATATCCCCCATATAGAATTATTTTATTTAAATACCTCACCACAAAAGCTGTGTTTAACAAAAAAAAATAAAAATTGACGGTTTATAACCTTTTATACATTTATTTAATTCCTCTACTTTTAAGTATTGTTTTTATCATTTGAACATCATATATATATATATTTTAATTTAATATATTAACCATAGCGTTAGTATCAAAGTAAACAAGGTATTTTAAACGTAGACGATGGATTATACTTTTCAATAAAAGTTGCGTATAATTTAGTGTTTTTATAAGACCATCATTTTTGACTAACCACGAAAGCTTTATGTACAGTCTAAGACGTGTCATATGCTGTATTAGCATTTGTGTAATAATGATTTCGTAAACTAGGCCAATGCTAAGAAAATAACACTGTATCACTGTCCATAAGTTCCCACTGTATAACTCTTATTTCTTTTATCCGACTATTGATGGTGTAAACCTAAGCGGTTTGTTCCATTTGTTTTGCTCTATGAAGGGATAGAAAGTATAAATTGTGAAATAGTGGCGAAAGATACAAACCCATTTGACAAAAAATACACTGTAAAAGAGGGACGAAAGATACCAAAGGGACAGTCAAACTCATAAATCTAAAACAGACTGACAACGCTATGGCTAAAAATGAAAAAGACAAACACACATACAATAGTACACATGACGCAACATAGAAAACTAAAGAATAAATAACACGAACCCACCAAAAACTAGGGTAATCTCAGGTGCTCCGGAAGGATAAGCAGATTCTGCTCCACATGTGGCACCCGTCGGGTTGCTTATGTGATAACAAATCCGGTAAACAGTCTAATTCGGTAGGTCACATTCATGAAAGGGAATGGGATTGTAGTTACGACGCAAGGAATATATCCGAAATCATTTGTGAAACGGTTATTCCATAACGGTCAACCAACTCGTGATGGCGTCCGTAAAATTTACGAAGGGATGATTTCAACTTCACTTGGAACTCTTGGTTTAATAGCTTCCTTGTGAGCAGCAACCGTCTATCAAGAAAATCATGATAGGAAATGCAAGCACGGGAATATCGTATCAATTCGGAGATATATACCCCGAATGCCGGTACTGTTGGAATGTTGCTATGGCCTTAAACGCCATGGATAAAAAAAGAAAATAGACAAACAGAAAAACAGAAAAACAATAGTACACAACACACAACAAAGAAAAGTAAAGACTAAACAACACGATCTCCACCAACTACTTTTGGGGGAGGGATCGAAGGTGCCGCGGAACGATATGATTCTCAACGTGTTGTATCCACCATGTTGATCAAGTCGTGAGCTTTGTTCAATGTCCCAAAGGGTTTAACTTAATAGTACTTATCCCAAAAAACTGGTTTATTTTATAATGTAATGCTATTATTTTTTACTAAATCATTTATTTCAAGTGTCATCTTCAAAGGTAAAGTGGTGTTTCTTTTTATGTTTTATTGTGTAAGGGAAAGGATAATGGTTTAATTTTGTATTCCATAACATAATTCTTCTCCAATTAATGTCAAAACTTTTTACTTAACTTTATCAATATATCTCATAAACAAAGAAAATGTACTTTTGCCCATTTTTTGTTTTTTGCCATTTAACAACCACTGATTGAGCAGATTAATTATGTGTATTTGTACGGAAGCGTATTAGGGACATACAAAAAATAAAATTGGCTGTGAACGTTTTTTTCAAAGTCGAAATTTTGACATTTCAAATCTCAAAATTTCGACTTTAACTCGAGATTTAACTTTTCTTATCTTAAAATTTTAACTTTCTAAAATCTTGAAATTTCAACCTTTTTTAAAACTCGAAATTTCGACTTCTTTTAAACTGAAAATTTCGAATTTTTTTAAACTCGAAATTTCGAATTTTTCTAAACTCGATATTTCGACTTTTTCTAAACTCGAAATTTCGACTTCTTTTAAACTCAAAATTTCGACTTCTTTTAAACTCAAAATTTCGACTTTTTTAAAACTTAAAATTTCGACTTTTCCTCAGTATTTATACGTTTGCGATTACCACATTCACAGTCATTTATATCAACGAGGCGGAGAGCCATTTACATCATAAACTTCATAATAAAAAAAAAGAAGATGTGGTATGATTGCCAATAAGACAACTATCCACAAAAGATTCATAAGCATATTTTAATTATCTAAACCATTTTAAAGAGGTCATTTTAGATAGAAAATCTTGTTCTTGCCAAAGAATAAATAAAATATGTTTCACGTTCAAATACATATTTCAAGTCTGGACTTCAGATACCCCGCTATTCCGACACACCTATATTACGACATACTTTTATTCAACAGTTTGATATATAAAGACAAGGGTTAATATTTGGGTTATAAGAATGCAAACTTCCAAAAACTAGAAAACTGGGACAGCTCATTGGTCGTTCTGAATATGCATGGCATTTTTTGCTACTTGATTTACCATTGTTTAAACAAGGCAAAGTCAGTGACTTGCTATTGGTATACCAAACAGGCCTTTGCAACTGTGATGCTAAATGTCCTCTGATCTGACGATCCTATGACAGTGTCGTGAAAACTAAAACATGGAATATGGGGGGGGGGGGGGGGGGAGTCTGTCAACATGCATGTTCTTTACGAATGGTTTCTTTAATATTTATTCTAATCCATATCTTAATTTAAGAACAAAACCAGTTTCTGAATATAAATTGCCAAAATAAGTAAATGACGCTTTAATGATTTGCGTCCATGTCTACTCCTTCTAAAATTGTAATACCTGTTTGAATACTAACATCAAAGTTTTAAAAGTACTTAGAAGTGAAAATTTCGAGATTTCAACAGTCGAAATTTTAAGATCAAAGTCGCTATTTCGATTTAAAAAAAAAGTCGAAATTTTGAGTTTAAAATAAGTTGAAATTTCGAGTTTAAAATAAGTTGAAATTTCGAGTCTTAAATAAGTCGAAATTTCGAGTTTAAAAATAGGTCGAAATTTCGAGTTTTTAAAAAGTCGAAATTTCGAGTTTAAAGTGGAAATTTTGACTTTTTATAAGTTGAAAATTCGAGTTTCAAAAAAGTCAAAATTTCGACTTTTTAAAAAGTCGAAATTTCAAGATTTTAGAAAGTCAAAATTTCAAGTTTAAGTCAAAATTTCGGGATTTGAAAAGTCAAAATTTCAAGTTAAAGTCAAAATTTCGAGATTTAAAAAGTCAAAATTTCGACTTTGAAAAAAAAATGTTCACTGCCAATGTTATTTTTTCTATGTCCCTAATACGCTTCCGTATATTTGCGTGTTCCTAAAAAAACAAAACTTTTAAAGTCCATTAATCATCGTTTAATTAACTCATTTTTTTTAAAGATGATTGAATATAAGAAATCATTTTGATGCACTATCAATAGTTAAATGATCGCTAATAACATGTTACTAATATAACAGACGTAGAAAGCCTAAAATACATCGGCATAACTCTAATAACATGTTACTAATATAACAGACGTAGAAAGCTAAAAGTACATTGGCCTAATAGAGATAGTTTATATGTCAAACTCATACAGGAGAAAGGTTTGTGATTTAACACGGCTTGTGAAACGAATACAAGAGAAGGGTTTGCGATTTGACACTGCTTGTACGTGATACGATTACAGGAAAAAGATTTCCGATTTTACACTGCTTTAAGGAAAGTACAGGGGAATGGTTGGCGATTTCGACACTTTTAGTGAAACGAATACAGAAGGAAGGCTTGCAAAATTGACACTGTGAGTGAGATGATTACAGGAGAAAAGTTTATGATTTGACACAGCTCGTGTTATGAATACAGAACGATTTCGACATTGATTATAGCGTAAATTGGTACTTCCTCTGTATGTGAACAATGTTGTGTCTACAAGAAATTCTTAGTACCATGATAAAGAAAGCGGTACAACAGAACTGGGAATACTTTGAAGGAGACAATTTGAAGTTGGCTTATGCTTTTGAACAACGTTATTGAATTGAGTATTACAGATTTAAATGTCAACCATAATCTATTGACTTTTTGAAGAAATTATTTAGAAAAAAATATATTTTATGGCATTTTTATTGGTTTATGCTAAACTGTTATTGATGTGTTTAGTAATTACATGAAAAAAAATGGTCTTAAATTATTAAAATGATGATTTTATGTCTGTTTTGAAATATAGGTTAAATTAAAAGGTCCCCGAGTGACATACATCATATAAAGCATCCGTGCATAGAATTAAAAAAAATGGCAACTGTTTTGAAAGCAATTAAGAAGTATTTTTATACGTAGTCATCAAAAAAGCTAATAAAAAATAAGATACAAAATTTGAAATGAAAGATATTTATAACACCAAATTATTCTCAGTGTAACAACGACGTTCATTTAACTTTATTTATGCAGACAACCTCCTATCCGATTTTGAAGTTCAATTCTATGTCAATGTCTCCCCTTAAAAAATCTGTTTTTACTTCTCTTCGTTTTTCGCTCCGGACAACCACGTTTTTGAACCATTTATGAAAACAAGACGAACATTTTTTTAAAATTGTTTGTATTTAGCATATAACATTCATTTAAACTTAAATAAATAAGTATGACATTAACATGCTGTTTCGTGGAACATTAATTTATAAATTGTTAAAGTAAGCTTGTTCTAAATAGCATCATACATTCATACTAACGACCTGTGTCATAAAATGAGATCTGTTGGTAATATTTGTTATGGTCAGTATAACGAAAAGAGAGGCAGACTAAAAGTTTGAAGATAACTGTCGTCGCTAATGCATTGATCCCCGTGCGAAATATCGATAGAAAAGACAAACAAATAACAGTATATAAGAAACAACAAAAAGTCCAAGGGATTTTTTCGTCTTCATCAAAACTTACCAGGCTAACTAGACATATAATTTAATACACACTGCGCGCGTTTTATTACAAGTAGAATTCTTCAGTGGCATAGCTGACAGGTGAAACAAGAGTTCAAAAATAAAAACATGTCAATGCTGGAGAAAGCAGTCAATGTCTTTGTAGAAAATATTTGTCTCTAATGATTGATTGATTGTTGTGTGCTTTACGTTCAGTGTCAACTATTTAATGCATGTTCTGGACGAGAATTACAAAAATTAGGTCCTGTAATAGAGGACGTTCGGACAGAGAGTCGGGTAAATTTTGACTACTACTGACACTGAGTGCTGAGGGATAGTCAACCGAACACAAGTCAAAAACAAACTGATAATGCAATGGCAAAGACAAAAAACTAAAAAAAAACCATACTACACAGTGAACAATACAAATCCCACCAAAGACCCTGAGTGAAAGCAGGTGATTCGGAAGGCTAAGCACATTCTGCTCCACATGTAACACTGTATGTTTGCTGATTTACGTACAAATCTAGTGTTAAATCTGGTTTCAATAGGTCAAATGCTAGGATAAGAGGAAGGGATAATGGTTACGGCAATCGGGTCAGATCCGTCGTCATCTGTCATTCCATAACAAAGACAAAAACATGTGTAAAAATTGCATTTGGAACAACCTTATCAATAACAATTATTACAAGACGTAAATCAAATTTAACAATAGCAATAAAATATACAAACATGACAATACCAATAACATATACATGCACAAATTGAAATGTATTAATAACAAATAATACAATAATATAGCAATGACATTGCAGTAAACAGAACACTTTATCTTGAAAAATACAATATTGACCAAAAAATATATGATTTGCAGTATAAAGTATAAAAATTAAATAGTTCAAATTAACTGTGCTTTTGTACCGTGTTGGTGTATCATAGCTTTCATCGAATGTCTGGTATTTAAACAGTTATATAAAATAAATTTATAGAACCAAAAAATAATAATTATAATATTAATAACTCGGTCTAGTTGTTTTTAAATGTGATTGATTAAAAATTAAAAAAAGCTGTCTAAATATATCATTTAAGATTAATTGAGGTTGAAAAAATTACACAAAGGGAAATGCCCCTGATAGTTTTATCGATTGATTTACAGAAAAGTCAATATTAAGATGTTCTTAATAACGCATCTTGGTTATTAATGTACGTAATGTTAAATTTGACATGTATGTTTATCAATTTGAAAACTACTGGCTTGAAGTTACCAAACGAATACCAATTTCAACGCCATAATATGTTTTCAAAACATTTTCCTGCTAAATGAATTTTGTTTTTGATAGTCTGATTTCATGACCCACGCTATTCCTATTTTTGGTGCTGTTAAAACAAGAAAAAAATGTACACTTCTATCACAAATATACAGTTTTAATGTATCATGTGAACTTGTTCTCTAGAAATGGTTCATTCACAAATTGTGTACACATATAAGTAGTGTGTAGGTTGTTTCGTTCTGTCAATATTTCATGATCGTTTATAATTAGTTTTTGGAAGTGCTTTTTGTACATATTGTTAAAGGAGAGATATGAAGTTTATAACAACCTGTTTTTACCGTTTACGTCGAACCATGATTGACTATTGTAATAACACATAACCAGCTCAATTTTTAGACAGCCTCGGTGGTTTCATGCCCATTTGGTGGTCTGTAATGTGTAGATTTGTTCCGCTGGCTCCCCGTTGTCCATTGACATTAAAGGAATTTGTACAATTTGGATCATTTATTAGAGATTCATTTACGGAATTGGAAAATAAAATATAGTTTTTCTTGGGGGGAATGGGCCTTTATTCTCTATTCTATAAATACAAACTCATACCATCAATATATATATTTTGCTTTAACAACATACTTTGACACATATAATTGATAACTTTTATACATTGTGACTTGGATGGAGAGTTGTCTCAGTGGTACTCATACCACATCTTCTTATCTACATACTAGTATACAATGACATGTACATTATATTTGCATTCGGTTTGTTTCAATTGCAGTTTTCACATATTTTGCCATAACTGCATATTTTACTATTAATTTATTGATCATACATTCGTTATTGCTTTTGTTTATAGCTAATTCATCACTTGTTATTTTAAACAGTCCATTCCTTACAGCAGATTATGTTGAAGGAACGGTACATAAGTAATGCACATTTTGCTGTCACACAAACTAAGAAGCATGAGGAAACTTTATCATGCAAAGGAATTTAGAAATTTTGAGGAAATGTTGTTATGCTACGGAACGCCAAAACTGTCTGTTTATGTCCGTTTTTATGATATGATGTGCATTTGCTATTATACTAATAGATTTTATCTTTATGTCGTATAAGAATATTTGCACATCACAAAATGTCAACTGGACACTACATACAGATGTTTGCACATCATATAATGACCAGTGCAGGTCATATGAAGGTAAATGCACATCATAATATGACCAGTGCACGTAATATGAAGGTAAATGCAAAGCATATAATGACTTGTGCACGTCAAATGACGATAAATGCACATCATAATATGACCAGTGCACGTCAAATGACGATAAATGCACATCATACTATGACCAGTGCACGTCAAATGACGATTAATGCACATTATACTATGACCAGTGCACGTCAAATGACGATTAATGCACATTATAATATGACCAGTGCACGTCAAATGACGATAAATGCACATCAAATACTGAAAATGGGTATAAGACTGTTTTTTCGTAGACATTATACGTCATATTATGCAGAGCTTGTGGTTTGCATAACAATAATGAAACAATGTTGTTCAACCTTCATTTTAACCAAGGGAAAAGACACTTTTTGCTAAGTTCTTTGTCGAACAATTTTTATTTTTTTCTGAAAGTATATTCATATGGCTTATGTCGATTTTGTTTCTAATTTTACTAATTAAGCAAGGGACAATAACGCCCGGCTATGACAAACTGTATCCTACCAATTGAACGATGCCTACTTAATGAACTGCACCTTCGGACGAAGTAAAAAAATATATATTTCCCACTTGGAAAACCATTAGCTTATATCATTTTTAAAATGTGTCAGACACGTACAGCAAATGTATGTCATGGGTCCCATTGATCAATGCTGCAAACCACTCATTTGACTTTTATTACTTCTAATTAATTTCCCTCTTAGCTGTCCTGGGGATTTTAAAAAGCCAACAAAGGCGTTGAAAAGGTCATTTCATTTCACAAAGGTGGTAAACACATATTTAATCGACACATATTACACAATATTGAAGAATCTGTCCGTTTCAAATGATAGGCCGACAATAAGGAAAGTGGATGGTTTAGCTAACCATAAAACCCAGATTAATTCACCAGTTTCTTTTTCGAAATGCCTTAAAAAAATCACTATTGTTTTCTAATCGTTCCGTTTGTTGATGATATACTAAAGTCGGTAGTAAGTTGTTATGGACTTCCCCTTTTTGAACTTACCTAAAAGAAGGTTCAGTTATTTTGTTATAACACGGCTTGAAAGTAATAAGTTTTATTATTAAAATCAATATAAAATTTATGGTTATTTATCTAAGTACCGGTGAATCTTTTCATACTTAACGTCATAACAATGACAAATTTCTCTGCCTTCTTAAAAAAACCGTATGACAATATCGGCTCTATCTTAAATTCCCCGAGGGTTTTACACAGCGAATGTAGGCCTTAGTTCCCTAAGTTGTTAAAGTACACAATAATTGTTGTATGAATTTAGGTTTATCAAGTAAATACTAATAATCCCTTTTAGAGAGAAGGGTGCTAAATATATATAATTAAAATATAATATAGGGTGCTACACAGTAAAAAAATTAGAGAAAAAAATACTAGAACATCAGGAAAAGAGAATAATGGATGCTAAAATATAGAGAATAGAGACAAATTAGCCACTGCTGGTGGAGATTTATTTCTCCTAGGGTATTACAAGCCCAGTAGTCAGCACTTTTTTGTGCTGAAATGAATTGTCATTGATATGGTTATATTTATAAAATTAACTGTTTACAAATTTTAGAACTTTTGGAAAAACTCAGGCTTTTCTACCTCAGGCATAGATTTCCTTAGCTGTATTTGGCAAAACTTTTAGGAATTTTGGTCCTCAATGCTCTTCAATTTTGTACTTTATTTGGCCTTTTTAAATTTTTGAGATTCGAGCGTCACTGATGAGTCTTTTGTAGATGAAACGCGCGTCTGGCGTATACACTAAATTTAGTCCTGATATCTATGATGAGTTTATTTAGATGCTAGAGTATAAAGAATACAGAATAATGGAATGCTAGAATATAAGGAATAGAGATTAATGGGTGCTAAAATATTAGGAATATAGAGAATAATACACGAAAAAATAGAAAGGAAATAAAATAGTCTTAAATATTCCTTAACATATATAAAATGAAGACTCCCCACCTAGACCTCAAATATTTGAATATGTAGGCCTTAGAAGAATGCCAAATATGAAAAAAGTGCAACCTGGCTGTGAAAGCACATAATCATACGTCTGTAAAATATTCAATCTATTCATATAATATATATTATATATATGAAGAATGTCGGAAGATTGAAGGAGTGGAGACACCTGCTATTCATTAATAAACCTACATAAATAATATATCTGACCCATTTAGATGCAATTAAAATCAAATATTAAATTTATGGTTATTAATACTGATGAATCTATTATTACAAATCTAGGAAAGTTAAACGCAAGGACAACGCAAATAGCTCTTACTATTGTTACTTTTTTGAACTTGAATATATATGTCAGTAGGTCAGTATAGACTAAAGACGTTTATCAAACACCCATTCATATAATCAATTATAATTAAGTATAATTACATTGAAATTTTCGATGCTGATGAAACAGAGATGGACATGTCAGAATTAAAAAATAAAAATGTTTGTACATACAAGTTAACGAAGAATTAACATTAGCAATCTTCCATTTCTAACGACTAAAGATAATTAAGAAATACCAAACATTAGAAGTGTCTCTTGGCTATTTACCAATTCCATTTAAAATGTTTGCAATATTATACAATTAAAACTATTTACAACTGGTGTTTCCTACTTCCTTTTAAGGCAGCTCTGAATCCCTAAACGATGGAACTGATTTTGGTGAGTTGTTCCAATCCCTGCTGGTTTTCTGGAAGAAAGATTGGCCGTAGACTAGTTGTTGTGCTTTGTTTTTATCATACATGTATATACACTTTTTTATTTGTGTCATTGTTGTTTGGTTCGTATATTTTTTAGTTATAATTTTATTTCCAAGTATTTATTAGATCCTTGGTGTTTTCTGGGTGTTTGAGTGTCCATTTTTATTTCATTCAGGATCCTGCATGATTTTTAACATGTGTAACCATGATCATCTAGACATCGTCAGTGAAGCAGAACTTTTGTAGTTATAATACTCTCTATAAAGAGGAACTGTATGGGATGTATAAATACAGAGTCACGTTCGGCAAACCACCCACCCCCGTTAATCTAGATTTTTGAGTCCACAGAGTACCACAGAGAACAACCTTTTCGTCGTTTTATTTGTTGATTGCATGATTTTGCCAGTCCCTCTTTTACCTCTGTGTGTTGTTTGTTCCTTTTGTGTCTTCTGTATCTTTTTTGTTTAAGTCATGAATATGAATGAAATATTTTCAGTGGATGCAAAGCAGACAACATCTTAATGATTCTTTTCTACCATACCCAAATGTTAGGGATGCAAGAAATTACGGGTCGCTGTAAGGCCTTTACCATCTGTCAGTAAATGTGACAAACAATCTTCTTTGACCTTCAATTGCTTACATTCCCGCCATTTTGTATTATGGGAACGGCTTGATTTGTAATCATACTACCTCTCCTTATTTTCATATTCAATTTGATATCGTCTGTATTACTATGGAAGTACACTTTTATGCTATGAAAATATAGCCTCAGTGTATATCAGGAAACATACAATTAAAAGAGAACGTGCACTCCAATGAGTCACTATAAATGGTTAACTCGTTGAAACATACATTTGATCAGTAAACATTCTACTTAAAAGATTGTAAGCAAAAACCTTTTAACCTTGTGTATCAGAACAGTACGTTGTACATAGACGTTAATATGTCATCGTTTGCACTTTTCTATATCTGTCATGCACCTCTTTCCCTCTTATATGTCTGTATTCTAAATATCATATTTACTTCTTGACGGACATTTAATTGTCATATAAAAACCTTTTAATTTTTACAGACCTTCAATTCGGTATCGTTACAGGATACTCATAGGATAAAAAGGTGATTTGAAATATATTTAGCAGTATCAATGTATCAACTTATAATGATATTTGTAAATAGTCTGCATACGTAAAAAGAATTTGTTACACTATATTTTCGGTACTTATTTATACTTCTTGAGAAGAACAAATTCAAATAGGAAAGAAAATAAGTATTAAAAAAGGATTAAAGACAGTTTTGACGGCTTTCACTTTTAACTTAAATTAAAATTAAAATAATAACAACCAAAGTGATTTTTAACCATAACGTAGTACACCATCCCCCGTAGGTCATATGACTGAGTGACCTATCTTACACTGTTCAAAACAACGTCACAGTGAATATCTGTAGGTCACCTGACGTCGTTCTACAATCCGGAGTAACCAAACTGGTACACATATTAATCCTAATTAATGGCTTTTTATGCCATGGTCTGTTTATTCCTACTAACACCCAAAGGTCATTGAATAGCCTTCAAGAATGAACATAAACAAAAAACTAAAATTTAACCCCGATAATTAATAAAAATGTTCCACTGACCTAAAGTCAAACTAATTAACTTTATAAACACCTTTCATGAAGCCTTTTGACCTCGTAGTGATATAATTTACGAGAACATGAGAGCTAGCTTGATATAGCTGTCAGTCAATGTTGTGTTTTAAACAGTTTTAATATTCAGAGTAAGGTCATTATGACAGAAATTATTCTTGCCGACTTCTTTGGTATTTAGATGCTTAGTGTATTTAAGGACATTTTTCTTCAAGTTGAAACAGGAATAGGAACTATACTAGGGTTATTCTCTAATCTTATGAGTTAGATATAATATATTTGGATTTTTTTTTACGTGGAAATTTTGGTTGATGACGCGTTGACGTCATCTAGGCTAGCCCACGCAAAATAAATGTTTTAGATTGCAGAACAATTACGGTGAAGTGCTAAACGTTTATGCACTGAAATTGCCAAATAATAACGCGCGATAATGTCTTACACATCGAATCACATTGTAGTTAATATAATGATATGAGTGTGTATGCCATGTATTTTTGAAATGCTTTTGTATTAGAATCAGTCAATGCTAAATTTGTTCAAAGCCGATCTACAAAAAAACAGTTATCAGTGAGTATTACAACTACTCGGAAAACCTTATGTCATCCTCTTAACTTCTATCTATAGAACTCTTGTTCAATGGTTAACATCATAGATAGTAGAAATATTCCGAAATGATTAAATAATACTGGTCTAAAATTCTTAGGTATCGGTTTAACATTGAATAATATCACACAAAGCCTTCTGGATGACTAATGACTGCATGTGGAAATTCGTATACTGATTTTTTTCAAACTGAAAGTTTAAAAAAAAAAAGAAGTTTGCAACACAAATTTCAAAATTATATATTTAAACTATTTGATAGTATTTAACAATATACAGGTGTCTATATAAAATATGATGCCTTACATTGTTCCGAGTCCAAAAAAAGTAAGAAATCATTAAACAGAAGTTATAACAGATCTTAATTCTACAAATATCCGAATAGATTGAGAATTTACATAAGACAACCGCTGATAGGGTCCTGACATTGTCCAGCACATGGATATGAGCTTGAGTTTATCTAGTTTATCAAAAGATCTCGATCCACCCTTATATTTAATCGAGCAGTAACCGTATGGAAATATATAACATACATATATATAAGTGTAAGTTATTTTTGTTATAGCTAATAGCTGACTATACAGTATGGCTTTGTTCATTGTTGAAAGCCGTACGATGAGCAATAGTTGTTAATGTCTTAGTCATGTTGGTCTTTGTAGGGAGTTTGCACATTGGAAATCACACCACATGTTCTTTTATGTATTATTTACTTTGTTTATATGGCAATACAGATTATAATTAAGTTGATGTTTGCACTTGATTTTCCGCAACATCCTTTCAGTTTCTCATGCGGGTTACATGTATATTCGCCTATAACCTTGATGTTTAACCTTTCTCATTGCGGACGTGAATTGTTCTTCAGCTAACGACTTTTTACTTAATTCACCTTGCCTTATAGTGCATAGCATCATTTACCGAAAGTGTCATAAACAATGATGTACTTGCTAGATGTATTTGAATAATAACTAGAGTTTATACACCGGGACGATACCAAAAATTTCAAAGGAACACATGGTTTTTATTTGTGTATTGATTTTATTCAATTGTCTAAATTATGGCGTTTCTGTGTCACATTGTCTGTAGAGCTATGTTAAATATCAACGCATTGAAGCCAGGGTTTGTAAACGATCATTGTAGTTACGCATACGCCAAAACCATTACGTTCTCAATTATTCAATTGAAATAAGAAAAGTAACAAAAATACCGAACTTCTAGGAAAATTCAAAACGAAAAGTCTTTTTGAATATACAAAGTGCGGGAGCAACTCGCTGTATTTAAGACCCTTAAGTGGTTTTGAGCTGTTTTCTGTCCCTTGGTCGGGGTTTTGTCTCTTTGACACATTCCCAATCACTTTGTTCTGGATCTCATTATGTTGTTTGTAATGTCCTGTAGTATTTTCTTAATTTAAATTTATACTTCTAGATGACACATTGAAATTATGAATCAATTTCAAGCATCTATTTCGCCAACGCTTCAATTAAAAATACACTATACAAATTCATCTGCATGTAATTAAACTGATGCAGGTGTCATCACTTGGTTTAAAATATGTTTAATTATAGCATTCTAGTAAAGGGTAGTAGAACAAAATGTCAATTTCCTATCACTTCAGGAATGTTTGACGTCAACCTCAACGTAAATATTTCTCAAGTTAAAAGTGAATTAAAATTATTAAATGATTCATTAATATACATTTTTTAGAACTGACGTACTGCTATTTGTAACCTATTGATCTGATAAACTATTAGTCAGAATAAAAAAAAGTTTTTTGTTTTGTTTTCGTCACTAGTGTAAACATGACCAAATTCTTAATTCAAGACGTCATTGACCATACAATCTCTAAAGAGGAGGATTAATTGTGCAATTAATTACACAATGAACTTGAAGTATAGGCCAAAGCTATGAATCATCATAGTACACGTGTCTTTCTGTTGGAACAACTTTCTCATAAACATTAAACAACTACAATAGATCCTTAGGAACTAGTGACCTATTAAACCAGGTTAAATCTACTATATTCTAGATAAGAAATACTTGTATCAAATCTGGAACATAGCAGTTGTTATCCATTCATTTGAAGAGTTTTCGCTTTTGATTTTGCAATTTGCTTAGGGACTTTCAATTAAAAACTTTCCTTGGATTTCGGTATTTTTGTTTTACATTTTTTTGTCCACCAACTACATGTTGACCCAATTTAATTTCCTTGTCTTTAATAAAATTCAATTACTTATATCTATACGTAGATTGAATTTTGCCTTTACAGTTGCTTTCCACGAGATTTTAAATCAAAGAGTAAAGGCATGACATGTAGAACTGTATCATAACCACTGGGAACAAATTAAAGCTGTGTGTAGATGACAAGATGTTCAGTTTGGTATTTTTCTGGGGAAAAAAAAACCAGCCAATGCAAACAAGACATCATTCTCTGCTTGCATTAAGATCCCCCTACAATAGAAGATTACACTTTTAGGATTTTGATTTGTTTTGAATATTTGACTATTAAAAACAGGTAGACATTAGTCTAAACCAGTAATTTAAAACCTCTGTTTTGAAAAGAATTCCTCTTCCTAAACTTGTCAGATGAAAGGATCAACTTTCTTAGAGTACTTACCATTTTAGAAAATTGGTGTCTTTTGGATATTTTCCTTTTTATCATGTTTATTGATACTTCTATTCGAAAACATACATTACAACAATTCTTATATGGTTATATTAGGGAATATTTTAATTCATATGTTAAGTCGAGGAGCCTATTGGTTATGGTGCAACATACACACACACTTATCATAAGTACAAAATTAATGTAAATTCATAAACATTTTGTTCGTCAGGTGCGCGTTTCGTCTTTATAAGACTCAGTAGTGACGCTCGAATCAAAGAGTAAAGAAATATTAGTCCATTGCAATTTCCAAGTGATATAAAAAATCTTTTTGTAAACTTATTGCTTATATTCTGATGTTGCCTTTGCGATTGCTTGTCCCGAATTTTATAATGCTAGACAAAACAAATTAAGGGACATTAGGAAAAGCGATTCCAGGAAAGACTATCTAGTAACATATACTTTGGTAATTTCTACGTCATTACTTTTTGTCTCTGGGGAGAGCTGTCTCATTGGCAATCATATCACATCTTCATATTTTTATGACCAACTTCTTATAGTTTAATTTTGGATTTAACAGGTCTTTGCATTTGAAGGTGACGTCATCAATATTTTCAGGATTGTCCCCTTGAAATTGAATTTAAAACTAAGTTTTAATAAAACATTGTAATAGTTGTTCTGTCCTTTCAAATGAACCTCAATTATATTGTGCATACTTTTAAACACAACCGTACGCGGGTTATTCAGTGTGCACCACATATTTTATGTTATTTCTTACATGTAATTGACACAAAAAATATTACTGTCGTGCCATAAACAATTACACGTATAATCAAACTACAGAGTTACTCCTTTGTCTATATTTGAAGATATTGTCAATGATTAAATTGTATTTGCTCTGATATTTATAAATGTCCTTGAAAGTATGTTACAATGACATTACAATTGTTTGATATGGCTATGCCAAATCGGTTTGTTATTATATCTTGACATAAACGTGTGACTCATCTTTTATTTTTATTGTGTTATAACGGTTTCTTAAAGACAACCGCCGCAGTATCAAGAGACTATAAACCATACAAAGGATATATACACTATCACGTGCTCGTTTTCAGACAATAATGAAACATTACAAAAGTTCAAGACCAAATAAGTATCAAGTTCTGCAAACGAATGGACAACAACTATTATATCCCTGATATGGTTCAGGCATTTTCAAATGAAGAAAATGATGGATTAAAACTGGTTTTAAAGCGCTTATCTCTCACTTGAATGACAGTCGCATCAACTTCCATTATATTTACAACGATGCGTGAACAAAACAGACATACTTCTATATGTAAATATTAAAAGTTTCATGATAAAAGGCAGTTATGTTTATATAATGATATTTACCATTTACTTTTTATCTTTTTTTATCATTTTTTTTATATACGCTACTGACTTTTCTCAATATAGAAAAATCACGTTTCTCTAGTAGTTATACACAGTACTAAACTTGTTGTAGAAAGAAGAGTCTAATAAACATTGGGTATAAGACGAGCGTTTTGTGATAAGAGCATTAAGAACCAAACATTCAATTTTTTTTGCAAAATACAGCTAAGGTTATCTTTTCCTATACATACTTTCAATAGAGCCATACTATCCAGAAAAGTTCATTTATGTACATTTCTTACATCTGATCATAAATGGATTGGTAGAGGTTGCATCGAGCCATGATCTCCCATAAGGCTTGCAGTCACATGGACTTTTTATTTGAAAAAGGATTGATTAGTGCCATTATTTAGCCCCTGAAATTGAAAGATAACATTAAAGTTCTTGAGTCTATCAAAATTATGTTAATCAAATCTTAAAATTAACCAGTTGCTTTGATCTAGAATGGTTCATGAAGGACACGTTTCTTATCACAATGACGATCATGACGAAATTATAGAATTGGACTTAAATAGTGTTTTCTCACATATATTTAGTCAAAATATAAACGAACACGAGGTTAACGCCAAATCATATTTTATACTTATTAGTATCTGGGCAAATCATTATTATGGGTAAAGCATTATTATAAAGTGCAGAACAGTCAACACATAGGTACTGATTTCATATGATTTGCACCACGTGCCTTTGGTTTGAATAAATTTATTTTCTTATTTTAAGAAAGTATTAAATTATATCAAATTTGCGGATAACCAAGACCTTTTCCGTCATGGATCTCAAACTATTGTCTCTTTAAAAACTGACTTTGCCAGATATTTACAAAAATGTTGTGTTATTTAAAGGTGTTTCCCTATACATTGCTATATGCAGACAAATCATGAACAATGCCTCCTTGTATCTTACTTTAGTTTTGAATCTATCGTTATTTTTCGTTATTTATATTGCTAAAAGGCCGAAAGTTTTCACATTAGATAATGTGTATTTGTATACGGACATAAACCCAAAACATGTACAATTCACCTATAGGCAGATTCGACAAAGGAATTGGTATTTTAGTATTTTGGCAATTGTATTTAAGGGACAAATCCTATTGTAATTGATGCCGTGATGATAAGGCGAAATGGCCTCTATGCATGTTAGCAAAGAGCCCCAAATTTTGCCATATGATGTAAATACCACGTCATGTGGAGAATTTAAGTTTTTGACAGACTTTTAAATTATACATAGGTGATTATCACCGCTCCAATGATCAATATATACCACTCAGTTAACCTTCTACTACAACCCTTTACCAACCAGTCTGCCGATAGAGTAGAACACAGGGTTGCATTATTGTATCTTAGGCTTTGTCTGGAGGAATCAAAATATGTTTGTCATGATATTAGGACAAGTGTTAAGTTGATTCCAACCTATCACAATAAATTATACATAAAGAAACATTAATTGATTTATGCTACGCTTAAAAGTTTTGACGGTGAAAGAAATGGCAGGTTTGTGTCATTAAAGCAAATGTTTTGATTGAAAACTGGTTGACATAAATACGTAGGTATTTTAAATCACGATATATCAGTTTTACACAATTTATTGATTTCCAATGTTCACATTAATCAAATAGTTTAAATTCACTCAGTGCGTGGTTATGCAAAACACATCATCAAATATATCAATATAAGATTCATTATCACGTGATAAGTACAAAATCAGTAATTGTCATGTAATCAGCTTCGAACCAGTAATTGTCAGTAAAAAGAAAGACATTTAACAAGTTATCTATAATAAATAATATGTACTTGCATATAATAAAAACAGAAACAAATTATTATAGCTAATACATTTTCTCGCTTGAATTGTTAAACACTTTCATGCCCGGGCCTTTTTTTTATCGTTGACTAGACGTTATAATTTTTTTCCACGTTTTCAAACTGTACAATTACCTTTAATTGCTTACACCTACTAGTACCTTATTAGACCTGAAGAGAGTAATTGTCTCGTATGTTATAATACCCAATCTTTCATTATAACCCAAATCGTCCATTTTTTAGATAATCGAGCCATTTTTTGACTTTGGTTAACCAATCACCCTTTTCTCAGAACTGGCAAAGACATTTCGTTCAAATACTAAAACATGTAATATAGTGGGAGATATTATGGACATAATTGTGCAAATCGTGATACAAGCATGAAATTTGGTATAAAGGTTAACTAAATGATACTTATAAAAAATCCGCTGCTGGCCAGAAAAAATAATCATTTTTTCAAGATGGCCACCACACATTTTGAAATGGCGTCATAACAAATTAGCCAATATTTGTTAATCCTTTGAAAGGTGTGAAATATGTAAAATCCATTGTTAGATTTAATAAAAAGAAAATGACAGTTCATAAATAACGACTAGAAAATACATTAATGAAACTTAAGGTGACTTCCGGTTTCAAAATGTCAGCTAACGAGTCAAAAATTTCGATTATTTTTACTTTCAAGCAATTTTACAAGGGATTTTAATCCTTGAAAGATGTGTTATGTATAATTCAATGTTAGACATGATAAAACGTTAAAAACAGCTCCTTAGTACGACAAAACAACACATAACTGAAGACAAATAGTGGTTTCCGGTTCCAAATCAGATGCAATACGTAAAAAATATTTTAATAATTTTCATCAACTTAACGAGTAATAACACAAACATGAAATACAAGCATGAAATTTGGTATACAGGTAGACTAAACGATAATTAAAAGAAATCAGGTGCTGGCCATCAAAAATTTCCATTTTTGCAAGATGGCCACCGATCATTTTGCAAATGGCATCATATCCAGTTGTAAATCTTTGAAAGTTGTGTTATAGGTATAATCCAATGTAAGGTTTTATTAAGCGTAAATTATAGTTCCTAAAGTACGGAAAAACAACACATAAATGACAAAAAAGAGTGATTTCCGGTTTCAAAATGGCGGTAAAATTTTTGAAAATGTACTTTTTTATAATTTTCATCAACTTAACAAGTGATATCACATTCTTTGTTAAGATTAAATGCCGAGTTTTGTTAGAAAGACAGGTTCGTTGTCTTAAAATTATCGGACAGTAGCCAATAACAAAACTCGTACAAGGAAGGACAGAACGGTAGCATTTACAGTCACCAACACAACTGGATTTTTCGCCTCCTCATTTCAAAAGTTCTCGACAGGAGGATGCAACTTTAACGGTAGCCGAAGAAGTCCTCGATTTTTTTCTTTCATCCAACCCCAGTGTTTATGAATTGGTACATAAATCAGGCTGAGCCCAAACTTATCCTCCTTGATACGCTGCTCTTTGGATGTGCTCCGAAAAAAATGATGTTGTTCTGTCGTACATGATGCAAACACATGCTTCTTTTATGTCCTTGTATGTGTCTTTATACTTCAGCAAAGAAATAAGTACGTCCCTTACATTTTGAAATACTTCCTATTTCATCCAAACTTACCTAGTCCCTTAGTGTCACATGCACTGAATGTATGAATGAAAGGAAGAGTAGCTACACGAGGACCAAACGCATTTGATATATCACGTACAGGAAGCCATCAAAGTCTTCATTCCTGCCAAAACCTATTCACAGTTTGTTCCACCATATTTTTGGAGTGCTGCAATTCTTAATACTACTACATCTGTGTCGCACAACAATTTTCATAATCAGGCCGAACATGGACAAACATTCGTATATATGCTTCTCCATGCTTACAAGGGGTAGCTGGATAGTATCCTTATTAGTCTCTACAGAAGCATTTCTGTCGGCAAGACACTTGAAAAATTTCGTTTCGTTGTCATCGTCATAGAGAAAACTACTCCAGAACCCAACTTTTGTCTTCTCACATCTAACCTTTCAATGATTCATTTAGTAAATCTAACACAATATCTACTCTTGAATACTTAACGATGCAAGATTTTATTTAAGGCCGTATAACACAATTGTAAAATCATCCAATACTGATTCCCTACAAGGTGGCCTGGAATTAACCATTGCTGCTCTATCAACGATAAATGCGTCAGAATTTGGATCTGCAAATTACAAAATGTTTCAAGTTTATCCCTTTGCACCGATTTAATACCACTGTTTAAAATGACATCCGAAGACAAAAACGGAGGAGCAGTTTGTCTTTATGGATTAAGAAATATTCCAAATCAATTTGTCCACTGCGACAAAAAATTAAAGTCTAGAAAAAATATCTAAGAGCTCTAGCTTTGTTTTTTACAAAAACTTTTACAGTTTTATTTTACCGACATAATAGGAGTTGTTCTTTTTAATCTGGTTATAAGAAACCGGTTCTCCTTTGTTTTGTATTTGCTTCAAACGATCTTCAAATTATTTGCCTTTGATCTTTTTTTAAAGAAACCCTTGTGTGTTCATTAAGTCGTTCATCTATTATAGAATGTCTCAAACCACTAGATCTTGCAAATTTATCTGATAGTCTACTGACTTCTGGTCTAGCTACCATCAATACGTCTAAATGCGGTCTTCGGTTAAACCTATGACAACATACCGCCCTTTACAATTGCATTATTCTGTTTTTGTCTGATCAATTGTGTTATAAGAAAAATATTTTCTGGTCTTACGTACAGTAAAATTATCATTTTCAAAATCAATTGCCACCTGTGGGTGACTTAAGAGAAGGGAAGCCATATCTCGGAGAAGGTCGGTCGCGATCGAGAATATGTTACACGATCAAGACCTAAATGAATACAGTATCATGCTTTATATGGACTGTTTGTACAAAATCTGACTCATGAAATAAGCATACTACCAAATTCACAAGAAGTTCTTATTTTATAATTAAACGCCAGGAATAGAACTGTGGTAGAGATGACTATATTTTCTTAATCATTGAACGTCACAGAGTCATGACATGATTATAATTTCTGTGTTTAGCTTTCTTAAGCCGATATATACCTTTCGAGCTAAAACACATAGAGTTATCTGATGCGCATGTCTAGTCCTAGGTACATTTGAACATACATACAAGAATATGCCGTTCTAGGTGTTGCAATAATGGTTTTAGTGAGAAAACATGACACATGTGTCCATCTACCTTCACGTAATATATTACCCAGAATTTTATAACAAGTCATTTTAATGTGAAATCCACCTTACATGACGATAAACTTATCTTCTCTGTACAAATCAGGCAATTCCCACTGAATATCCATTACCAAAAGTGGCTGATCTGCCTTTACTGTTGATGTTTTTCTCGTTTTAAACCACATTTTCCGTCTTATCTATCAAATACCTGATCATTGCAACTGAATTGGCTTGTTTTTAAACAGTGGCATCATAGATTTTACACTTACTTGCTTTTTAGAGTAATGAGATGAACTACGATTTATACCAGTTTGCCCTGGTAGTGCATACAAATCACTCATTATGTCTATAAATAGTCTGCGCATGCGCAAAATTGTTAAATCATGTGTGTCATAACCTTGAAAAATGTTATCAAACCAAATCATAATATCATTAAAAACCCAAATCAGTTATTTTATAGTAAATAATATTAAATATTTTTTAATGAATTTTGTTACATTTTCGCGCATGCGCAAACCATGAATGTGTCAAAAACTCATGTCTAGTGAATTATTCACATGTAACGAAGGTAGCTACCAAACCTGACAGCTGTTTTTCACCAAAAGAAGGTAAACGAAAAGTTTTCCAGAAAAAATCAGTATTTTCAAACTGAAAAAAACAGCCATTTTTGAAAACGGCGGTGGCCATCTTGAAAAACGATTTTTTTTTAATGGCCAGCAGTTGTTTCTTTAAAAGTATATAATAATGATGCTTTGTGGTAATTTTCATGCTTGTATCATCATTTGCACAATTCCCTCGATTTTGCCTGCTAATATCTTCCACTAATAAGGGCCGTATTCGTACTATTTGCAACGTTTGCAATAAGATCAACATTAAATTATGACCAATAAAAGAATATTTCGAAATGACACACAATGAACTTTGATTTTTTTGGCCTTGTCGACATTTGACGCTACCTTTCAAACCAGACATGGGTTTCGTTCAACTACCCAGGGTGGTTTTTTAATTTGGTGATTTTCAAAGGAGTATGTTCGATAAGGTTCTAAAATGGCCCCCTTTTTTAGCGAAAATTTCAAATTCGGATTTATTGAGCAATATCACGAAAATTTTTAGCTAATACATTGACTATATAGGATACAAGCCATTTTGTTGAAAATTTTACGTTTTTGCGTTTCATTATGACGTCACAAATTGTACTCATTCTGATTTTTCACCAAAAAATCTATGAAAATAGGTAAATTTCCAAAGATTATTTGACAGGAAACATAGAGCCTATACGTCGACAACAAAGATCTTTTAAAATAATGTTTGTGAAGACATTTAAAATGTCTTATTTGAATATTAAGCTTGTCGACGCATGCGCTCTGTGTTTCCTGGTCCTTTATTTGGTTGAAATCCTGCTGATTTTGTCAAATTTCATCAAAATTCCTTATCTTTACCTTTTTGGGATGTTAACATCAACGTGTTAGAATCAAATTTTGACAAAAACAGCTCTGTTTAACTTTCTCACATGTCTTTAAGGCAACAATTATTGTTTTGTAATCATGAACTTTATAATTGGGGCCAAATATGGCACTTACCGAAACTTACTCCGCTTGATGTTTGTAAAATTGAAGAAACATCCGACTTAAACATATTCGCCTTATTTGTTTACTCGCTAAAAAAAATACATGGACAAGAAAATAAATCGCTGGCGAAAATTAGATGGTTAACAGTGATACAAATGATGTATACATTAAATGCGTATCCTTGTTAAATATGGTTATATAGTTATTTCTTTTGTATTCGTCCGTGACATTTGTAAAAATATAATAAGGTGTTTTATACAATTTGCGAGCTCTTAATGCGTTTTCATTAATCATTCAAAGTAGAGTTTCTCCGATTTTCCGTATAGACACCCGGTTATGATTTATTCATAGCATCATTTATAATCGATTTCCTGCACAAACTTGAAAAATAAGTTATTTCAAAAAAATATAAAACTTCAGTAACTATTTGTAGTCATTTTTTGGCCCAGATATTGTTATTCATTTTTTTTGCATACAAAGGGGCCAAATACTGCACTTATCATACATCGTCCTTTACCATCTGAAATCGAAATTAGCGTAAAAAAATATAAAACCACCAACATACTGAGGGCCGTCATGGGGTTTTTGATTATGTGATTACTTGGCCGTTTTTTTAATGATTATTTGATTATTAAGCCAAATATTTCATGATTATTTGATTACCTAGGACTGTATTTTTAGTTTATGATTATTTGATTACTAAAGTTAAGCAAATATTTAATGATTATGTGATTATATTGGCAAAAAAATGGTGATTATGTGATTACTAGGACCCCCCCATGAGGGGCCTCAACATACTGAACTCTAAAGGAATATTCAAAACGGAAAAGTACCTAATCGAATGGCACAGTTTTAAGCTCTAACAAATCAAACGAATGGACACAAATTTTCATTTTCCTAACTTGGCACATATATAAAATGTTTAATTTATCTTGTTTTTATATGTAGCTAATCGGTTCAAATGACAGACGTATACAATTCTATTATGTTGACAACAACGAGTGAACAAAGCAAACAGACATAAATGGTAGACATACGTCAAAATAAGAGGTACAGCAGTCAACATTGTGTTATAGTTTTAATCACTATGAAAACAGACACATATGTAACAAAGAACTTCAAAAGGCATATAGACAAAGTATATTAGCATACATATACCTGGGAAGATACGATCACTTTTCAACGTCCGTATGTCCCAGAAATCAGTTTATAACTGTAACTCAGTGGTTGTCGTTTGTTTATGTGTTACATATTTGTTTTTGTTCATTTTTTTACATAAATAAGGCCGTTTGTTTTCTCGCTTGAATTGTTTTACAGTGTCTTATCGGGGCCTTTTATAGCTGACTATATGCGGTATGGGCTTCGCTCATTGTTGAAGGCCGTACGGTGACCTATAATTGTTCATGTTTGTGTCATTTTGGTCTTTTATGGATAGTTGTCTCATTGGCAATCATACCACATCTTCTTTTTTATATTATGTTCTCTACAATGCTTATTACCACAAAACACAGATCACATTTGAATATTAGTGGCGTCACTTTTAATATTAAAGAGTTATTCCCCTTCATAAATTGACAAATTTCTGAATTTTTCGTTTCAATTCTCTAACTTTATATTAGTTTCCCTCAACCTAATGTTATGAAACTTAAACATAATGCTTATTGCAACAAATCACAGATCAAGTGTGAATTGGGGTAGCGTTATGTAACAGTTTTTGAGTTAGGAACCCTTTTAAAATGTGCTGGCGGAGACATCATCTGGTTCCCATGGACAAATTCCCCAATTTTTTATATCTATGTTTCGAAATTTCATCAATTTTGTGTTAGATTTGGACTTTAAACTACGTTGATTTGAGATCTACGGATTTTCTGGTGTAATCAAAAATATTAAACCTTAATACAAGTAAAGTGAGAGGTTAAACTAGCTATTATACCAGTGTTATTTCAACGTCTTCTACATTCGAAAATGCCTGTACCAAGTCAGGAATACGACAGTAGTTATACTGTATCATTCGGCTGATGTGTTTGAATCTTTGATTTTCCAGTATGCTTGGAGACTTCCCGTTTAGAATTTTCCTCGGAATTCGCTATTTTTGTGATTTTTTCTATTTAACTAATACGTTTTTTTCAACCTTAAATACATGTATTACAACTGTCATCGCTTGTATTTACAGTTTAATGATAAAAAGCTTCGGAACTCATAATTCTGTGTATTTATGGAACATTTGACCTTTTGAAAAAATTAAAATGTAGAAAAGAAAAATCAAATAGTATTTGTACAAAAAGGCCGAGAGAATGTTGGATGTTTTGTGTACTGTAATTTGATTGACGACCAAACTCGTTTACCATAAGCCTCAAAAAATAGTTGTGGGTTGTTGTCAATTTAAGTTTATGTAATAAAAAAAAAATACGTGATCAAAAGTAAAAAAATTACGACCACATGCAGTATACGAACATGTCTAATTTTCAGTACAAATATTTGATTTCTTATGTCTATTAGAATAAGAGAAACTTCTGTCAATAACATCTGTTTAGACTTATGCAACACAACGTGCACAAAAAAATAAATAAAAAAAATATGCAAAATCTGATTGGCGCGATTCTTACCGGAAAATCACAATTTGAAATGAATCAAATAAAAAAATAGTTATACTTTAAATTTAATCATAATTAGAAGGAAACATACATAAATCATTGTTTTCATTTGACATTTGTAATGATAAAAGATGTCAAACTTTATACCAATTTCATTCAATGTTGAACGTTAAACTGACAGAAATTGTGTTAGCATTGACACTGCACTAGTAGAAAGGTTACAAACGACTAGATAACGGAAGTCATACGACACTCACCATACGTCTGTTCATCCTAGATATACTATTATATTTAATCAAGGTTCCAGCGAGGGACGTGTGTCTTCTCCGGAAAATACTTTGGGTGAACGTGTGTGTCCTAATCAATAATCGTCTGTAATATTTGTTCTTCGAAAAAAAATATATCTCTGTAAAATTGTCGTCCGTCTGGTGTCCTGAATTTAAACTTTTCGTTCAAAATTACAATGATAAAACGTCTAACATTTCTGAATCAAATATAACGTCAATTTTCACATACGATATCTTAGATAGACCCTTAAATCAAAAGTTGTAATTAGTCAGGGAAACTTGTCAAATATATTAATGACAAAAGGAGTATACCGCTGTTCAAAAGTCATAAATCGATTGAGAGAAATCAAATCCGTGTAACAAACTATAACCGTTGGAAACACATCAACTAAAAGATAAAACAAATGAACAACAGGAACACGGAAACGCAAACAAATAACGCTAATATACATAGCAAAAAATGCTTTGATAACAACTGATATTATACAGCACTTCGATGCCAGAAATTTTATTCGCTTTATTTACATCTGATATTAAATCTCTCTTGTATAATCTAGACGAGAAAAATAAATGTAAGTACAATATGTAAGGTATGCAAAGGGTAATAGTCTTGTCAGACTGAGGAGCGAGAACTCTGACCACCACAGAATAATGTACATTTTTTGATTGAGTTGAGCCTTCCAATTGATATTTTATCGTGTGGTTTTCTATGTTGTGATGTTATGCTATTGTTTCAGAAAAAGGGAGAAGGTTTGGTACTATTAAAACGTTTAATCCCTCTGCAAATGTTTGCACCTGTCCTAAGTCAGGAATCTGATGTACAGTAGTTGTTTTTCCCGTTTGAATGGTTTAGCCGTATTTGGCACAACTTTTCGGAATTTTGGATCCTCAATGCTCTTCAACTTTTTAATTGTTTGGCTTTATAAATATTTTGATATGAGCGTCACTGATGAGTCTTTTGTAGACGAAACGCGCGTCTGGCGTACTAAATTATAATCCTGGTACCTTTGATAACTATTAAAACAAGTAATTTTTGGGCCCTTTATAGTTTTTTGTTCGGTGTGAGCCAAGACTCCGTGGTGAAGGCCGTATATTGACCTATAATGGTATACTTTTATAAATTGTTATTTGGATGGAGAGTTGTCTCATTTGCACTCACACAAAATCTTTCTATATCTATTGAATATTTGCAGATGTATGACATTCCTCATATTATTTATTTTTAAACAGCTAAGTTATGTTGGTGAGCAAATCGCCGTGGTATCAAAAGTGTATTGTATGTCATTTAGGAAGCTAAGTCAATATAAAATGTATAGGTGTAAACACAAACAAATGACAATTAACAATACAGGCTCAGGTAAACATTTCCTAGGGAAGTTGTAACCGCAGTGTTATAATTACAAATGTTTATGAACTGGATATTTAGAAATCCAATTAATCATTTGAATCGTGCAAACACATAAGCACTAGCTACCAATAAAACAAGAAGATATTAAGATGAAATTAAATTTTGGAATTTGTAAACATAATAAATTGTGAGAAAATTGAATAAAAAATCTTTTTCATATGAAGTGTCTAGAAAACGGAAATTATATGTATTATAATGCCAAACTCGTATTTTTGTTTTACAAATTTCCTTTCCTTTTACAATCAAAACATTTTTTCAAGTAAATTTAAATCACTGACTGTAACAATGATAACACAAACGAAATGAAATCAGATTAAACAATTGATTATACTCTGCTAATTATGATTTGTAACAACGCTTATTTATGTTTTAACCACTTGTAATAATTGCTTTTGCGTTATTCAAATATGTTTCAGTTAACTCATTATGTCTTAACCACAATGAAGGTCATGTATTCATTCTAAGATTTTGTCAACTATATACTGTTCAACACGACTGATGTCACATACAGTTGACTCAGAAAACATAACTTTTCTATATCAAAGCCTAGACATATGATAAGTACTTGGTAACATTTCAAATGTTTTCATTCATCCGAATTCATTGTTTATAGATATAAGAAGATGTGGTATGTTTGTCAATGAGACAACTGTCCATCCAAGTAACAATTTATAAAAGTTAACTATTATGGGTCAAAGTACGGCCTTCAACACGGAGCCTTGCTCACACCGAACAGCAAGCTATTAGGGGACCCAAAAAATACTAGTGTAAAACTATTCAAACGAGAAAACAAACAATATAATATATATAAAAACGACATACTAAAAACACATTTAAAAATTAAATAAACAAACGATAACTACTGTACATCAGATTTATGACAACGTATTAATTTTGAACAAACTCGTTTTGAATAATTGATAGTTTATCATTTGAAATACAGGCTCTGGAAATATAGCTTCTATGAAAACCACCATATCTCCTCAGCTAAAGTACTAGTAAATAACAACATAAGTGTAGTTAGTTTTGCTGTTTAAGATGTATAACGTTGCTGGCATGTTCGGAGTATGGACATCACATGTATTGCCATAGTATTGGATTAACTAAGCTTTAAACAGGTTAAATTACTACTGCAAACATTCTTGATAGGTTAGTCAATAACCTGTTGTATACTAGTCTACCTTTGTTTCCAGTGCATACATAAATTTGATGTCCGCACCACTCTTCCCAATGTTTCATCTCTGAAATAAAAGACATTGTTGTCGAACAAGCAACAGTCGAGTAATCAATCAGTTGTCAATGTAAAGTAAAAGACGTAATTTTTTATTTATAAAGGGATTTTAAATACCATTTACGGTGTTGTCATACTTTAAACAAAATATTTTCTAGCAGTATTTCGATGTTTGTATGCTCCATTTCTGGGCATTATGTTTTCAAGTCAGTGTGTCTGTTCATCCGTCTATCTCGCTTCAGGTTAAAAATTTTGGTGGAGGTACTTTTTGATGAAGTTGCAGTACAGTCAACTTGAAACTTCTACACGTGTTCCTTATGATGCGATCTTTCTAGTTGTAACGCCAAATTAGAGTTTGAATTCCATTTTCACAGTCCACTGAACATAGAAGATGATAGTGTGGATGGGACACCCTTCTACTATGGACACTTTCTTGTTTTATTTCTGTTGAGTCATCCAGTGAAATAGCAGTGACATCGTAATTGCCTTTTTTCTAACACGCGCTTATCAGTTCGACCCGACTTCGCTTGTCTTCGTGTTGCGCAATCGTAGTTGTGTTGATTGTTGTTTGTCTTTTTGGTATTTTTTTGCGCCAAAGTTTTAAATGATTCTATTTAACGTATTGGTTTCGATTGATTGGTTAAATGTTAGTAATAAATTACATTATAATCCTTATTGACTTATTCAGTTCCATAATCGAAGAAGCCGAAGTGTCTGGTCAGAACAATCTACCCTCTGCATAAACAAAACGAATATTCATAGTAAATAAAGATTGCGAATGGAACTCGTCTACTACGTCCGGAGATCAAACTCATTCCACGGTGAAAGTCAAGGCGATACAGGAAATGAACTACTTGAAACACTCTATCGGTTTTGATGGGTTATTCGGAATAGCCTTCGTTTAGTCTTATAAATATAGTCATATATGTAATGGTTGCAAATAAGAGAGATATCCACTTTTGTGCAAAGCACGATTATGTAACAAGAATGCTTAATAGTTACTTAAAAATTGTAATAGCTTCATACCGAAATTATGATCAAGATTCTCGAATAACAATTCAATTGAGAAAAGAATTTATCTAATGAATGATTAAAACCGAAAGAAAAGCAAACATATGACAATCAGCAGCAGCAATATGTCGGAGCACTCAATCCCGCCTATCCCGAAATAGTGATGTAACATCAAAACAAGCCATACTTCACAACAAAAATCAGTTTTAAAAAATTTTGACGCATCAGCAATTAGTACAACATAAAAACGAAAGAAAAAAAAGGTATCTATCAAATAATTATCTCACATAAATTACATTATGTTTAAAGAAGGACACAAATAGTTTTATTTACTATGACAAACCGATAAGAAATGAATAATGACACGCAAGGAATGAAATTAATGAAAAGTAGTGAAAATGTAATGTTTCTGAAATTTCCTCTTATATTGGCTAATATCAAAGACAAGAATTAATATCGGGTGATTACAAAAGGTACAAATACACACTGAAAACGGAATCATGTTCACAGAAAATCGTTTAGATTGCGATAGAATTCGATAGTATCGTTCACCTTTTTGCACCAAGAATGCCAAGAGGAGAAATTGAAATCATATCTTCGTAAATTTTTCATTGACGTCTTGGCCATGAAAATAAAGCAACACGTAATCACAAATGTACGAATAGCTATGATAAAACATTTTACATAATATCTACTTAAATATTACACTTAGATGCTTCGAACACTGACATTATTCTTATTGAAAAAACTAATACAGCAAAAATTCCTTATCAATTTTATGTCATTAACCTCAATGAAACAAAAAAAACTTGACATGGAAACATAAGTATAGATAAATTATTTCTAAACAATAAATACAACGTTTATATTATAAACCACAAGTCATATTATCACCAGAAGTCTCGCTTTAAATTTCCGACGTTTTTTGAAGAAATAGCTTTAGATGAAACGCTAATCAAACGTTACAAACCACACATTGACAAGCATGGTAACACTGCATGTATCCCACAATCGACAATTAATAATTAATTATTCAAAGTGATTTTAATACAGCTAATAAAACAATAAGTTTATGACACTTAATGACTTAATGAATAAATTAAAGTAGTTAGTGATACATTGGGGTTTAAAAAGCAAGGTGAGAAATTTGGCTAGTTACACGGTGGTTGTCGTTTGTAACAGAGGAAGCAACATGAGGATTGGGATTATTTCGTCATGTTCGATAGCAAGCTTGTTATTGTTTACAGCTTGGATCGATATAGCAGAATCTCTATTCAATAATGCTTTAGTAAGTAACTTAATAATGTATATTGCAACCAAAAAAGTAAAAATACCAAAAATACTAAACTCTGAAGTGCCATTAAATGTGGACTTATACATGTTATAGTGTATAATATAATGATTTAGAAAGAAAATTAATAATGTATGATAATTCATTGCCATTAAACTTGGACTTGAAGTGTATATTCTGGCAATAACTTGTTATTTCTATGGTTTGGAATCAACTAGATACAAAAAAAGAAGATGTGGTATGATTGCCAATGAGACAACTCTCCACTATAGAGTCTATTATATTCACAAATAATACTAAATGTATTGTATGTTTAAACACACATTCCTACTTGTGAAGTTACTGCTCAGATTTCGTAAACGCGTAATGAATTGATATACATGGTATTGAAAGTCTGTGATTTTTTCATTCATCTAATCACAGAAAAAGTTCATGTAAATTATCAAAACCATCATTAAATTGGTATCCTTATCAAAGCCATTATTACATTGGTATTGTTGATGATGTCTTAAACCAATGACTACGTATAGGCTTGTTCAATGGAAAAAGGAGTAAGAGAAATACTCTTTACAATACTTTTACATGCATGTAGGACTCGGGAATTGTGATTGGGACGCTGAAGTTCGATGATCTGGTTAAAGTGCGAAGATCTATGATAAAGTGCAATGGTTCTTTCGCTGATGTGCGACAATCTATTACGCGTGATGGCTAGTTAATCTACAGATGTGCCATTATTATTTCGATTTGTAACCGCTTAACCGCTTAACCTTAGTTAATGTCGAATTTGCATTCGTTAATTACTATGAATGTTCTTAGTTTCAGTTACATACTAAATAAATAATGATTTTTGCATTAATTCATCGTTTACAATTATATTATGAGACAAATCTGCATGTGGACATGTGTGTATTTAGAGAAAACCACGTTCAATCATACACAAAATGGAACCTTTTGTAAACAACTTCCGTAACAGACTGTTAGTTTTCCAATCTCCAACAATCACTCTCATTTATGAACATCTTGCAAACTGCTTTCTAACTTAAAAACCCGCGCGAGAATTTTTTTTCTTCTAATAAACAAATTGACTTCTTCATCGACATGAAAAGCAATGAAAATACAGTTTATGTAGTTCATCGCACTTCAGCGTTATCATCAACGCACTTCATCGTAGCTATTAACACGAGAACATCACACTTCAACGATCGCACTTCAGAGCAATAAAAAAACGAACTTCAGCGTCCGACTATCGTACATCAGATTTACTACTATGATTCGGAGTTCAATCGCGGTTCAGAAGAGTCCTGCATGTGTGTAATTATTTGAATATCATCATATTCATCCTAAGTATATATGACTTTTTTTAAGCAACATGCTCATATATATATCTTTAATATATATATGTTAGAACAAACACATTCGTAGTAATAATACATTGACTAGAAAATTCCGTTTAAGCGACATAACTTAAGTATACGATCAATATCAAATGTACGGCATTTGCATTTCTTATATTTAAATCACTATCATAATTAAGATTCGTTTTCGCTAAATGGGAGGTAAGCCAATCTGATCTTTATTACGCCGGCCTTAACAATTGCATTACCATATTCGATATTTGTGTTTAGTATAATTTATTTATTTTTATAAAATCATGTTACTTTGCCGGACGTAACTGTTCATATTTATTCAATTATGTCTGCCGATATGATTTGTGAATTGCATAATTTGATCCATCAGAAGATCTCTTTTTAATTAGATTACAATAACATGCCTGACATACTTTTAGCATTTATTAATATAAAAAGACATGCGGTTTCTTCAACTGATTGGGCACGTGATGATTAATCATATTGTTTCATTTGAACTTACAACAAAAACGTTTGTCACAATGATTAAGTCTTTTAGTTTTTGAAAATAATGAAATTCTCAAATGATATTTAATATGAGTTAGAAAATACAAAATTTCTGTCATGTTATATGAGAGTCAACTTTCTACTACCCAGTTTTCGCATGCTAAAACTAAAACTATTGGTTATCATTTTGTTTGATAATCCTATACAGATTTGCCCATATACCATTGTTTGAGTAAACAGAGGTTAATATTCAGTCACATACAGATAGACATCTTACGATGCTTGAATACATGATTATGGCTATCTTCATAGTGCCAAGCGCACAGACAGATACCAGTTTATATCGTTCTTTTGATATGGAGAGGTCAAATCCACAACTTTGCGCTTTACATCCGACCAGAATATGTTGAGTGCAACGAAGACGTAGCGTTTATCGTCTTACAAAGGTTTTACACCTTAAAATATTTTTTTCCCTTATTATTAATTAACAGTGACCTAATTAACAATGATTAAAAAAAAACCCGAAGGAGTTTAAACAACACAACGACGAAAAAGAAAAAAGAAAACATCGTGAAATAAAACGTCAAGCTAACACTACACACAAACTTGAAATTGAAAAACACAAAATCCCAAACTACTTAGAATTAACCCAAGCTATAAGCAAGGTTTGGCTGTTCTTATCTAGTGATTTTAAAAGCGTTTGTATTAACTTCAACAGCCACTTAATGAGAAATAAGTGAAAATAACTGTAATAACTAATTTCTATGGTTATATTAACATGTACTTATATTGTGTAAAGACCTGTACTGAGTTATAGTAACACATATGAAGTGTTCAAAAAAAAAAAGAAGAAGAAAAGCCGTCCTCGCAAATAAGTTCTTCACCTGCAATAATTTAAAATAATCATACGCTGTGAACAGATTTTACGACCACCACAAGTCATATGAAACCAGATCTTATTTTTGTAAGTCCGCTGAATTTTGCTTGAACTGTCTTTTCTGTATTGTTTCTTTTAACTTTTCTTTTTTTTGTACACATTCTAGCATAAAGTTTTTGCAATGACAATACACTATTTGACAGATGAATATAATGTATATGTTTAATCTTTTCCGTATTTAGATTGCATAATGTTTTATACTTAGTGACAAGTACTTATTCTAAATACTGTTTATATCAGTCAACACTTCCACTAGTTTAAGAGGGAGGACAAATTGCTAGGGGCGGAGTCAGAAGTGACCTTTAACTGCCATCTATAGTTTTTAAGCGTGGAATAGTCCCCCACACAAATGCCAAATGTACCTACCACTGTAAAACAGGATGTAACTGCGAACAACAACACCATGTACCCTTCCGGTCTTATGCATAAGCCTTACTTTCAGGCTAATACACTTGTCTTTCTAGCATAAGTATAAACAGTTTACAACAAGGGATTTCTTATTCCATGTATGGACTACGTATTTGGCACAATTTTTTGGAATTTTGGATCCTCAAAGCTCTTCAACTTTGTACTTGTTTGGCTTTATAAATATTATGATATGAGCGTCATTGATGAGTCTTATGTAGACGAAACGCGCGTCTGACGTACTAAATTATAATCCTGGTACTTAATAACTATTTACACCTTAATCATGTTAATCTTTACCGTTGGACTCACGATCTGTCATATGAATGTGTGCTAAAAATAATACTATATGCGACGGGGTACATTTTCAAACACATGTGTTTTATGAGCACGACTATAACCCACATCGAAATGTAAACAAATATATTCAATATTTTATCTAATTCGTCTTGTATATTTTCAGAATGTGCCAAAACCACAATACATTGAACGAAAAATCCGAATACCATTGCGTGGATATAGGATAAACAACAGCAGAAAAACTAACATAGTCAGTGCTAATATAGCTAATATTGACTCTACCATAGGATCACAAACTAACTCACAGTTTAATCCGTCCGTTGGTAAATCTCTTCCTACTTACAGGAAAGTATCTTATCCTAGTAATAACATTCTACAGCGTCTTAGAGAGGCACAAAAGAATGGTAATACAATAAGATCAAAAGGAGGCCGATATCTAGTTCCAATTCTTCAATCAAAATTACATTCTACTGTTCAACAACATACTAACATTTTCGGACTACCTAAAGAGTTACAAAGTTTACAACAATTGCCGATAATTCATATACGTGAAATTAACCTCCGTCTATAATTAGATCAAAGGTGCCGAAAATTCACCATACTGTTGTACTTGCAAAAAATGCAAATGTCCTGTCTCATATAGGAAAACAACATAATGGTCCAGCATACACTCCAAATTCTCAAGGAGCTAAGCCGATTGGGCAAGGCAATCGACCAGCAAGTGGTGGAAACAAACCAGGTAACCAAGGTAGTAACCCTGGGCAAGGAGCCCAAAATAAACCGGCACAAGGATCACCCAAAAGCTTGCAGAATTTTGTGAAAGATGTTATGGTCAATAGTGGCAATACGTTACAAGTTAAAAAGATACAGGCAACACAAAAGTTAATAGTACAATACATAAAACAGATGTTAAAAATAATATTAACAACATTCATATTACAAACTATTACTCTGGCGCAGGTAATGCAACTTCGCAAGGTGGTGCTAAACCTTTAGGCCGAAGAAGACAACCAAATGCGCAAGGACATCTTCCTCAAGGTCAGATGCCCGGTGGTCGACAAATCAACCAGGTGGTGCACACAGGTCAGCAGCCTGGGGGTGGACACGGACAGGGCAACAGCCTGGTGGCGGACACGGACATGGGCAACAGCCTGGTGGCGGACACGGACATGGACAACAGTCTGGTGGCGGACAGGGACAAGGCCAGCAACCTGGTCGTGGACATGGACAATATCCTGGTGGAGGACATGGGCAGCAGCCGGGTGGTGGACATGGGCAGCAGCCTGGTGCTGGACACGGACAACAACCCGGTCAAAGTAACCCCCAAACTACGGCGTCTCCCGGAACCCAAATTCATCTAAATGTAGTGAATAACATGCCGGTGAGCAATGCAGTTTCGAATAAAAATCATCGAGCAGAGTTTAGTCCATCTAGTGTTGGTATGAATCCAAAATTTGCTACTGGTTTCCATGGTACAAATAATGGTCACAAAAACAATGCTTCCCAGAATCCTGGACCTATTACACTTGGAGCAGGGAGCAACAGCCAAGGACCTAAACCAGGAATGAGACAGCCAGGTGGTAATCCGGCATATCCGGGAGGTGCACTGCCTCTTGGACGAAGCCGACCAGGCCAAGGAGGTGCACTGCCAATGGGACGAAATCGACCTGGACAGGGAGGTGCATTGCCAAGTGGAAGAAGCCGACCTGGACAAGGAGGACCCCAGGAAGGGGAAATCAGCCGGGTAACCCGATGTATCCAGGAGGTGCTCTGCCTAGTGGAAGAAACCGACCAGGAATGGGTGGTTCTCCTTTTTTGGGAGGTACTCTACCTGGTAGTATGAACCCACCAGGCCTTGCTTCTAGGTATCCTGGAAGTCCACTTCCGAGCAGAAGAAATCGTGGACCTCAACAAGGTAACCAGCCTAGAAGCATGCCATATCCATTTAATGGACAGATGTTTCGAAATACCCATCACAAACAAATGCTGCACCAGGGCCTGGTCCTCAAGGGAACCCTATGGGAGGTCAACCAGGAATGCCTGGAGGTGGACATGGACAGCTGGGGAGGACAGGCAACAACCCGGGTGGACATGACACAGCCGGGAGGACATGGACAACAACCTGGGGACATGGACACAGCCTGGGGAGGCAACAACCTGGGGTGGACATGGGCAGCCTGGGGAGGACATGGCAACACCTGGTGGAAGGACAGCAGCCTGGAGTGGACACGGCACAACCTGAGGAGGACATGGCAACACGTGGTGACAGCAGACCTGGTCGGACATGGACAGCACCGGGGAACAACAACCGGGTGGACTGGGCAGCAGACTGGGGACATGGGCAACAACCTGGTGGTGGATCAATGGAGGTGTCTGGAACAACCTGGAGGGTGGCAACAACCTGGTGGTGGACATGGACAACAGCCTGTGGACAAGGACAGCACTGGTGTGGACACGGACACAACCTGGTGGTGGACAATGGTCAGCCACCTGGTGGACACGGACAACACGGGACCATCTTATCGTCCTGCTAACCAAGGACAGCAACCACAAGGTAATCCTTCACCACCAGCAGTTACTATTCATATCCATAACAGCGGTAATCAACCAGGAGGACAACAAAGACAACCCGGGGGGGACCTGGGCAGCAACCTGGTGGTGGACATGGGTCAACAACCAGGTGGAAATCCAGCATATCAAGGAGGTGCATTGCCTATTGGAAGAAACGACCAGGACAGGGATGGTCAACAACCTGGTGGTGGACAGGACAACAATGGTGGGGACACGAGCACCTGGTGCTGGACACGGACACCAACCTGGTGGTGGACATGGCAGCAACCTGGTGGACACGGACAACAACCTGGTGGTGGACAGGTCACAACCTGGTGGGACAGACAACCTGGTGGTGGACACGGACAACAACCTGGTGGTGGACACGGACAACAACCTGGTGGTGGACATGGTCAACAACCTGGTGGTGGACATGGTCAGCAACCTGGTGGTGGACACGGACAACAACCTGGCGGTGGACACGGACAACAACCTGGTGGTGGACACGGCAACAACCTGGTGGTGGACACGGACAACAACCTGGTGGTGGACACGGTCAGCAGACCTGGTGGCTGGACACGGACAACAACCTGGTGGTGGACACGGACAACAACCTGGTGGATGGACAGCAACCTGGTGGCGGACATGGACAACAACCGGTGGTGGACACGGACAGCAACCTGGTGGTGGACAGGCAACACTGGGGTGGACACGGACAAGCCTGGTGGTGGACAGGACAACAACCTGGTGGTGGACATGACACCTGGGGTGGACAAGCAACCTGGTGGTGGACACAGACAACAACTGGTGGTGGACACGGACAACCGGTGCGGACACGGAACAACCTGGTGGTGGAACAGGACAACAACCTGGTGGTGGACACGGACAACAACCTGGTGGTGGACACGGACAAACCTGGTGGTGGACATGGCACAGCCTGGTGGTGGACACGGACAAGCACCGGGGTGGACAAGACACAACCTGGTGGTGGACATGGGCAACACCTGGTGGAAATCGCGTGATGAACAAGGGGTGCACTGCCCTATGGGAAGAAACAGACCAGGACAGGGAGGTGCAATGCCTGGTGGTGGACAAGGACAACCTGGTGGTGGCACGGACAACTGGTGGTGGACCTGGACAACAGCCCGGTGGAGGACAAGGACAGCAGCCCGGAGGTGGACATGGACCACAACCTGGTGGTGGACATGGGCAACAGCCTAGTGGAAATCCGGTATATCCAGGAGGTGCACTCCCTATGGGAAGAAACAGACCAGGACAGGGAGGTGCCATGCCTGGTGGTGGACAAGGACAACAACCTGGAGGCGGGCCAGGGCAACAACCTGGTGGTGGTCCTGGACAACAGCCTGGTGGAGCTCAACCAAAACCCCCAAATGGAAACGTACTTATACATTTAACTATTAATTCTGTTGGAAGTGGCCCAAAACCGGTGGTCCGGGAGCTGCCCCAGGAGGCCAAGGAGCTGTTTTACCAGGAAGTAGAACAAGACCACCTGGTGGTCATGGCGCTGCATTACCAGGAGGTCAAATGGGACACGGACAAGGTATTGGAGGACAAGGACATGGTGGTCAACAACCAGGTATGGGAGGTCAAGGACATGGTGGTCAACAACCAGGCGCAGGAGGGCATGGGCACGGTGGTCAACAACCAGGTATGGGAGGTCAAGGACATGGTGGTCGACAACCAGGTATGGGAGGTCCAGGACACGGTGGTCAACAACCAGGTGCTGGAGGACATGGACATGTTGGTCAACAACCAGGTATTGGAGGTCAAGGACTTGGTGGTCAACAACCAGGTTCGGGAGGACATGGACACGGTGGTCAACAACCAGGAATAGGAGGTCAAGGACATGGTGGTCAACAACCAGGTATGGGAGGTCAAGGACATGGTGGTCAACAACCAGGAATGGGAGGTCAAGGACATGGTGGTCAACAACCAGGAATTGGAGGTCAAGGACACGGTGGTCAACAACCAGGTGCTGGAGGACCAGGACATGGTGGTCAACAACCAGGTATGGGAGGTCAAGGACATGGTGGTCAACAGCCAGGAATTGGAGGTCAAGGACACGGTGGTCAACAACCAGGTGCTGGAGGACCGGGACATGGTGGTCAACAACCAGGTATGGGAGGTCAAGGACATGGTGGTCAACAACCAGGAATGGGAGGTCAAGGACATGGTGGTCAACAACCAGGTATGGGAGGTCATGGACACGGTGGTCCTCAACCTGGAATGGGAGGTCAAGGTCACGGTGGTCAACAGCCGGTGTCGGAGGCCAAGGACATGGAGGTCAACAACCTGGTATGGCCGGTCAAGGACACGCTGGTCAACAACCAGGTTTAGGAGGTCAAGGTGGTCAACAACCTGGGCGTGGAGGCCAAGGACACGGAGCAGGTCAACCTGGACAGCAGGGTCCCGGTGGTCATGGAACACCAACAGGACTTGGTTCATTCCTTTCACAAGGAAACATGTCTCCTGGACAAGGATTTCAGCTATTGGGCGTGTCCAATCCAAACACTCAGGGAATACCGCCACCTCCTCCAAATGCACCTACCAACACTCAACAATTGTTGAATAATTTAAAAATATCTCATCGACAATTATTAGATTTAATGCAACGTAATCCTGGTGGCCCAAGCCAACATGGTATGGGAAATGCAGCACAACAAACACCTGGTCATATGGTGAAGTGGAACCCTCCAGCAGGCGGTCGTATATAAGCCATCATCATTTGTGTAAGGAGTTGTCATGAACTGGTCAAGTATATGACGGAATAAAGAATATAAAGTTAACGTCTTTCTAGTGGTTTAGACGATGCTTCAGTTGGGAAAATGAATGAACTGGTTTTAAAAATACTTTAATAATTTTGGCTCAAAGTTGTCTTTCCAGTGGACTGACACATCATTTAGATATATTTAGTTTATTCTTTTCAACTTACCAATGTCTTTCGTGAACATTTAATCATGTTTTCATGTTTGTATCATGTTTTGGTAGATTTTTTTAGGTATATTAATTTATGTGAAACAACTAATTGAAAAGTAATCAATTTGCATCGTCTACGTATCCGTCATTTTACACGGTTCATTAGGCCAACAAGCATGCTTGTGCTGTTCGTGAAATTTTTGATTTTCATGGCTATTGCATTTGATGGCAGAACTGTGTTAACATCTTGGTTCAGATTAGAGTGCACAAGTTTAACTGAGTTGCACATTTCCTACCTTGTTCCAAAACTTACTTTATATTACTTATAATTAAAATTTCGAATATGGTTAGATAGACCAAGTGGAATCATAAAATCACTGCAAAAATATTGCAGATATAATAAATAATCATTAACCTTTTTCGAAGCATTTTTTTCCTATAGGGTATTTAGTATTTTGGTAATCATTAGGTGAATATATTTTCATTCAAAATACAATGACTTGTTTTGTACTGATATATGTATGGTTGGTTTGTGTTCTGATTGTAAGTTATGTGATCAATATTTTTGAATATAATACATGTACTGGATTTTCACACAGGAATTATGTACCCCTTTTTTTCTCGTAATTTGTTTGGTGTTGTGTGTTTAACGTTCGTCTAATTAATTACTATGTACTTTGATATAGGCATTTATCATTTGATAAATACGTCAACTGAAACAACTAAAATTTTCAAGCCGTTTTATATTTTCATATTAGCCATTAAACATGTTAAACATTAAAACTAAGAGGCCATGAAATTTTTAGGATACTTATTTAATGATTGGTACAAGTCACTATTTTCAAAAAACATTTATTGAAACCAAGCGTTCAGGGTTTTATTCGGATGATTTTTAATGATTGCTAGAAGTCTGAATGAACTTCAATTTTAATTAATAAGATTTGCATATAGCAAAAAGATTTTTTTTAATTAACTTTTGATAAATGCCTATCGAACAAAGAAATCCATTGTTGTACCTTTGCCTTCGGTAATAAGAGAATGTATATAAGTTATTAAAACTAATTACTGACAAATCGAGACTGGTGATATTTAATTTCATCATATTGGAATTTTTTCATTAAGAATTATATATGTTTTTGACATATCTTTGAAGTTAATATCGAGCAGGTGTCTAATAAAATCATGTGATATATATTTCAATCTTAAAATTTTGAATTGCAGATTTTAATTGAAACGGAAATTGACAATTAATTCAAATGTCTCATTTATAAATTTGTAATTTTTTTTTATTTTATTAGATAAGGGGAAATTGTAATTTATTAAATCATCGATCAAAAGCAAATGTAAAAGAAATTGGATTTTCACTAAAATGATAAACTACTTCAAAAAAGCCTTTTTCGGAATATTAAATGAAATAGTTCATTGTATTACTTCTCAATTCTACGAAACTGTTTTAAATTGATTAATTCAATTATATCAACGATTGTAAATATTTTGTTTAGATCTTTGAATAGGTAAATGTAACAAATATGAAAACACATTTCTTTAAAAAAAAATTAAAATATTAATATAAATGTTTATTGTATATATTTTTTTTATCAATTTAATCTTATATATTTGCATATTTCTGTGATCTATCGTTTTTTTCATGCATGAGTGATACATTTTTTTATTGCTTTTTTTGTTCTGCAGATTTTATATTTGCATTTTTTTCGCTATGTATGCACTGTACATATTTATTATTGTAAATATCAGATTAGGTAGTTTTGTTTTGTATTCGGATATAACGTGTACTGGCATACACTAATCTTTCAAATAGTATTAGAAAAGCAAAGATCAACCCTTTTTAGATATAGTTAAAGTATGTTTATTTATATTAAGAATTTTGACATGATTAAATTTGTTTATTTGTATTTTCTCATTCATTCATTCATTCTCCCACTGAAGTGTCGACGATGAATCTATTATTCCTTTAACACAAGGTATTAAACAAAACTGAAAATAAACAGTAAGTTTAGAAAACATGTATTACTTCTTACCGCTTTATTTCATGTTGTTAGTTGGATATTTTTTTTAATAAGATGTTGCTATCATTTTTTTTTCTTAGTTGATTGTTTCATATTCAACCTTAAATTTTTGATTTAAAGGCATATTGTGCATTAACATTTACCTTGTTCAATAAAATGCATGCATGTGCCAAGTCTGATATGTTAGTCTATCAAGTTCTCAAGATTCATGTCTACATAATTATGAAAACGGTTATTCATACTATCAAGTGTTTGCAATTTATTTATTAAGGTAAGTTATATTGTACAATATGCCTTTAACTCATAAATTATTGGTTGAATATGAAAAAATCAACTTAGAAGAAAAATAATAGTAACATTAATCAACACAAATTTTTTATCTAACATCATGAAATACAGCGATAAGTAGTAATGCAGGTTTTCTAAACTTGTTGTTGATTTCCATTGTTTTTAAATACCTTGGTTTTATATGATTTGGAATTGACATGGCTGATATTAAACGAAAGTCAGTCATTCGTTTCAGAATAGGGAAACGTAGAAGTCATATTTTGATGATATTTTATTAAAACTCGTAATTTCTTATACGAAGAGGTTGTATGAGTGCCAATCAGACAAGGCTCTATTAAAGACACAATTTGTAAATGTAAACCATCAAAGGTCAACGTACGATGCATTTGTTTAAGATAATCTGAAAATAGAAAACTTTAAACGCATTTGACTGACTGTAAGAAAAAAAAAGAAAAATCACAAAGAACAATAAACTTCGAGGAAAAATCAAAACGAAAAGTCCTTAATCAAATGGCCAAATCAAATTATAAAAAAAACATCAACCGAATGGACAATGTCATGTTCCTGACTTGGTACAGGCATGTTCAAATGTAAAAATGGTGGATTAATTACATGAAAGAAATTGCACTATGGTTTCTAGTTCAAATAATCCATTTATGTCATTACAAACGCTATTGTGATTTGTTTCAACTTTGTGGAATACTGTTATAGCAGAACACAGTACTCATCTTTTCTGCAATTCTATTTGATTCGAATGTTACTTATTACAGAAGGTTTACTTATTACAAATAGTGCAACTGGTGTAAATATTGGATCTATACCTGGTCCATGAACTATTTTCTATGGTGTTTGTATTTGGCCTTTTGTTGTCGCCTCTGGTCACTGTAATGTTCTGTTCTTTTGTACCTCCTTTACAACATTCCCACAGCAAATCACACATGTAGACCAATCAACATGTAAATTGGACTTAATTTAGAAGTTAAATAACCTCACTTATTAGCTGTGAATAATACAGGATACTGAAACTGTGTTGAACTAAAGGAATATCTTCTCAAATTTCGTCGTCCGTACATCTACATATGGAAAAATGTCTTGTTGCCAAATGGATGCAGTACTTGACACAATTCCTAATCTATGTATAAGGGTTTTCAATTTTCCCATGTTTCTGCCGCGAAATAACTATTTTGCTACTACAACAAATACCTTATAAATGAAGCATAAAAGGGTGGTCATTTATATTTCTAAGTTGCAGATATAGATATTACGATATCATAATGGGTTCGAATCCGGGAGAACAAATTGCGAAGCAAATTACAGATCTAACATTGTTGGGTTGATGTTTAGACGAGTTGTATTATATATATAATATATATATAATTTTTGGTTGAGTTTGACGAGTTGTATATATATTATATATATATATGTCTTTTACGTAGTTGCAAATGAGTTATAAGTATTGTTTCAGATGGTCTGGTTCTGACCCTTTCAATTTGAAATTTAATGATCCGTTGCCAACAATTCTTGCCGATTATTTATTATTTAATCGTATAACAAATGAAAGGTTAATAAATATATGATATCTGTTCAAGTCGACTAAACTGACATTATAAAGGCCTGAGGATATATGTCACCTGTCTTACATGACCTGGTGTGTCAACTTTTCTATTCGAAATCATAAAAATAATGTATGTGATTGTGTAAATACAGGGGTATACAATAATTATCCGTTCCGATAGACATAAAAACACAACAGTCAGCAACAAAACCAGAGAAACATGATCCATATCTATAACATATTGAATTGGATATGATCAGAAGGAAACGTTTAAAAAAACTTATTTCGAAATAATTCTATACCTATTAGGAAAACTATATGTTCAATACGATTTGTTTCCATGAAATTTAATAATTTAAACACAAAAACGGAGCCACCATGTTTGCAAATCTCGTAGAAATGGGAATATGTTTACATTAATTTTGAACTTGTTTTACCTCTTATACATTTCTATGTATATGATTGTTTAATAGCAACCGCGTGGAGACCGTGTATATTTCATATTGGTTTAGCAGGCAGGGGTTATTTCAATACACGGTTAGCAGTGATGTTAAATCTAATTTTAAAAACAACACGGTGTTGATGGAAATCTGACGGTTGCAATAGACGAAGAAATTAAAATGGATTATTGAAAGAAATTCATAAAACACTTAAACAGTTTTCAAGTTGTTAGTGTTGACATTTGTTATTATGTAGATGAATGGCTGTAGGTTCTTAATACTAAGCATTAAAAACTTCATCATTTTCAAAGGCACTAGTCTATATACCACATGTTAAGATAGTGAGTAAGATGTTGTCTCCATGTCTTTGAATATAACTTTCGTTTTGAAAAACATTCAAAGCAATATGTACAGATACTATATTCGTAACGATCGTAAACATGTAATTGACACGAAGTCAGTCTCTTCATACAATCTTAAGGAAAACAATTAATGGAATAAAGGAATGTGCAAAGAGGGATAACCATAGAATTGTCCGTTATATAAAGTATACTAGTAAAATAAGCAGTATTTAGTATTTCATCTCTGTATTAGATTATTAACAAAAAATAACAATAACAGTTCTTCAAATAATTTTACATCATATCCATCGAATAGTGAAACATAGACAATTTAATTTAAACACAATAATTAATGAGAGATCATATCATAGGGAACATTTATACCATGTTTTAAGTTGATTGAACTTCAACTTCATCAAAACCTTCATTGACCAAAAACATTAACCTTAAGTGGTACGAACGGACAGACAGAACACATATGCCCTCTACTATCGTAGGTGGGGTTTACTAATTCATTCAAATATATGCATTTTATAACGTGCAAAAAGTACATATATGAATTTCAGTAAAATAAAAACTCCGTTATAATCACAAATAAAATGTTAAGTATCTCTTTTACGTTTATATTTCTATTTTATCAGAATACTAACTAATCCATTTATACCAATTTGACTAATTTCAAATGATTATAATGGACCAATTATTATCACTAAAATGAAAGCATATGGTATCTCTCACATGTCTTCTACACTCAAAAAGAAATAACGCAGTTTTTCATTTATATTGAAGTCATAAGAAACGAGTGTCCGATGAAAAATTATGTTCTTCCAATTCTTGAACTAATGCATACAAACATAATAAACTTAGTCTTCTGTGCACGAATTTATCATTTTTTTCGTGTAAATTTCGTATAATAGTCAATTTGTTTTAATCGGTCAGTGTTTCTGTGAAAATATGGCAGGTAATTAAAGTTCGTGTTTTGAAGCCGAAGTTTAACGATGGTCACCTGTTTGTCAACAATCGACAAAAAATAAACAAAAAAGCATGGAAAGAGAGCACGTGTTAAACATGTAAATTCAGATAATAGTTTATTTTAAGGACATCCATGCGTATTGTGATCACCGGATTTTTACGAGATGGGTCACACTGAGGTCACTTTGCATACGGAAAATATGTCGGGGGAATTGCTTGCTGGAAGGAAGCAATTAAAATAAAGTAAACTTCTTCTTAATATGAATAAATTAAAGAATTTCCTTCAGAAAAAAGTATATGTACATAAGTTTTATAATGAAAACTATCCATTTAGTTATAAAAAACATATGCATTATTTTTTTTTATTTGAGGTTTCTTATGACTTTAATCATCATGATCATATGGTATTTAAATCAATCTTTCCTCTACGAACTGTATTGCTAGTCTAGTAAAACAAAGTTTGAACAACAAACCAATTGCGACAGAAAATGTTTTAGTTTTCTAATCTATACCATAAAGCCCTAAATAAACACAGAAGAAAGTCCCATAAAATATAACTTGAGAAAAACTCAAATTTAGCATTTTAAATTTTTTATGGAAATTAACATTGAAAAGGGAGATTTTCCCCGCAAAAATTAGTCTTTTTTGAAAGTTTTTGGTTGATTTTCTTCAATTCATGTGAAATATGAAAGTTTGATGGGGTAATAAGTTCGTATTTGACTATATGATATAATTTTCTGCTCATAAAATGGACAAAACCGAAGTGTTTTATATTTTTGTACATGTTTCATTACAGAAAATTGCAAATTTATGGATTTGTTACCATTTTGAAATAAAGAATTTGAATATCAGGTATTGTTTATATCTGTAAATTATATTTGTTCAGCATCTACCTTGTTTAAAGAAACTTTAAACCACAAAAAGAAAAAAACATATGCTTATTTAGTTTTATTCAATTTGAGATTTTTTACCTTGACATGCTGAAAAATCTAATAGATGATCAACTTATGAATTATGAAATCTAGGTTGTAGCTTGATAACTGATATGAAAACACCTTTAAAGTTGTTTGTTATACTCTTAAGACGGCTAAAATATCGGGAATCAATACATTCTGTTGAAATAGAAGCGGTTAAATTATAATTTTGTACCAATTTTTATTGATATTTCTGTCTTTTTTACAGAGTTATCTCCCTTTTTAATGCAAATCTCCATAGGAATTTAAAATCATGATTTTTTAGATTTCCTAAAGTTAGATTATATCGGACTTTTTTCTGTTTATATTTGGGATATAATGCTTAAGATTAAAACTTTAAAATCTTCTGTTGCAATTACTTTACGGTTATGGTCAAATTTATGCGGGATTTACTTGACTATGCAGAATTATAATGTAGATGGCAGTTTAATGAATCTTGAAATGTTGCATGTGGTGATCGTAGATACAAGGATTGTAATTTTGTATTTGCACCAGACGCATGTTTCTCCTAAAAATGCCTCGAAAAATAAAAAAGCTTTGAGGACCCACAATTCTATACATTTTTGCCCTGGTAATCTATTCCTGATATATTAAAAAGATGCTGAATTAGTTAACATCATTGAATGACTTCTTATAGAGGTTATTATTCTTATATGACAGTGATCTGTTTACGAACTCTTCAATTAGCTATTGCCTTTAATGTATAAAAAACAACAAAAAAAGAAAAACAAGAAGGATAGTACATATTTCGAACATGATGGCGTGTACGAAGAGCTGTTACTTTGTACAAAAAAAATTAGGGTAATTTTGACAAAATGTTGATATCAAATAAAAAGATTAGGAAATTGAGATCACTGTAGATCTCTAGTTTAAATTTGCTTTGAATATTAAAATATTTATACGAAAGGATGATATAGAGATTTATCGGTCATCCCACTGTCTATATCACTCTGTTCAGCTATTAATATTACTGTGGATTCATTTATTTTCGTGGCTACCAATTTTCGTGGTTTGGGGAAAACTTACATATTAGTGGATATTTAATTTCGTGGTTTTGGCAAAGTCTACACTCCTTCCTTTACAAAATTTGTGTTTCGTTGAACATTTGAATTCGTTGTTCTTCTGTACCCACGAAATCCACGAGAATTGGTATCCAACGAATATTAATGAATCCACAGTATTCCGTATCATGTCTTTGTGACGTCAAATACGTTGATCCGGCCTTAATAACTTTGACCCGAACATATCAGCGACGTCATAATGTTTGAACCGACGTTAATAACTTTGACCCGAACTTATCAAGTCATATGTTGTCTGCTGGTGAAACAAAGAAAACACTTCCGAAACACGCAAATATAACCCGATAAATCGATTATCAGATTATCTGCATATTGATATTGTAAAATATCAGCTGCTTGACATTATATGAAGGCTTTTTGATCTCGTTCGCTCGCTCACTCGACAAAAAGCTTCATATCATGTCTCGCAGCTGATATTTTACGATATAAACATGTAGATAACCTGATAATCCGTACATATTTGACCTGTTGCTCAGATTATAAATACATGTTTTTTTAGTAACACAACTTGCAAGAACAAGTGCAACACAAACCGCATGTACAGGTATGTTGATTTTTTTCAGCACAAGTCAGAATTATGTATATGAGTGTTACTGCTTGACTTGTCACTTTATCTAAACTGAGTACACAATAGCTGCTTAAGAATTTCAATCTGATTACAATATGAAGAACATAAATAACACGGCTGTTTAGTTGCTTTTCGTGTGTGGTTTGCTGTACATAATACTAGTCTCATTGGTGGATACCCCGTATCTTTTGATTTCTATTATGCTTGAAATTAACTAAATTAACATTAAACGAAATAATTAGTTCTTTTGGACCTTGAAAGACAATTTTTTATATTGCTTATTGTTTTAAATGGGTTTTCTATGTGATACTGTATCACTATTGGCTTGTGATTTTTTTTCTTCTATGAAATAGTTGGTTGTCGTCTTGAAAAAGCATGCACACAATTTACACTTGAATTTTAACAGCTAATGATAAATAAAGGTAGGCATTGTATTGAAAAGCAACAATAAGCCCACTTGTTCTTTAATGAGAAATGAGCATGACATCTCACTTTATTTATGAACGGATGTATGAACAAAAAAGGAAAATTATACATGAAGGTTTTGCAAACTGGTGTGAATAAGATAATACGCTTCCTAATGGACATAGGCGAGATGACTTTGTAGTACAGTCTAGTCAACCCTTGTGGTTTCTCTATGTTTTTCTGAAAGTTTTTACTCTGATATTTAAATATGAATACTATGTTGGAGGTTTGCGGCATTTTTTAGCATGGGCAAAAGCAAGAACTGATGATAGCATAGTACAATCACACTTATTGTAAATTGTATATAATTATTGGACATTTGTTGAGTAAACAGGCAACTTGCTAAATACAATTTATCACATATGAGCAATCAGAACGTTAAAATAAATTAACATACGATTTATCTTAATGTGAACAGTAACACAGCATCGACTTTGATTTGTTTTACGTTTGTCATTTCCTTTCCTTTAATGGTTCACTATTCAGTATGGGATTTGCTCATTATCAAAGGCCGTATTGTGATCTATATTTATTTAGTTCGGACTCATTTGGGGTCTTTTGTTTAGAGTTGTCTCATTGGCTTTCATACTATTTTTTTATGTTCACATTGTTATTTATTCTGAGATAATTACAAACGAAAACGCAAACAGCTAAATACTGATGATACAACGTTTTGAAACGTGATTGTGCCGATAAACCTTGACATGCCTTGTCTTATCGTGCCTTTTTATAGCTGACTGTATGGTATGGGCTTTGCTCATTGTTGAAGGCCGTATGGTTACCTATAGTTGGTAATGTTTGTGTCATTTTGGTCTTGTGTGGATAGTTGTCTCATGGGTAATTATACCACATTTTCTTTTTTATATTGTCAGAAGGTCGCAATGAGAATTATTACCGACGATTTTTTTATATATCAGAATGACATTTTCTAGGTTTTAATCAATTGAATTTTCTCTCACTTCTTTGTCATTTCCATGTCATTTCCATAATGTTCGACAGAAACCATTCTGAATTAAAATGTTGTCCTTTGTTGGACATTTTCGGGTACTTTTATTCAACCTTATATAATAAGTTTAAAAAGGAGTTTATACCATTTCAAAGAATCATTTTGTTTTAATTTCTCAAAATAATTCAACGAAAACGAATTTAATAGTATCCATTAAATTATTTCGTGTAACAGTAAAATGATGATCTGTTAAATGACTTGATATAATTGCAATGAAAGTGACAAGCTTATACACAAAAAAACAAGTTTGGCAATTGAGTTAAGGTCATTTGCGTATGAATCTCAAATTTTCTTCATATATCTTTATTAGTAAAATAGTATAACTGAATTCATATAATTCTTAATATTTGATTGATACATTTTGAAATATTCGCAAAGCTTTACAATTTTGTTTGATTTTTTTGTATAAAATTCATAGTGATGTGGTACAAAAAATGTAAGGTTCATTCATCTTAGTAAGTTATAACAAAAAATCATTTGTTTTTATAAATTCAGTACAGAATATCAATTTTTAAAGCCAAACACATTGAATAAAGTAATTTTGATTTGTATGCAGTAAATAGTAGATGAGACTGTAATTTTTCTCTTTGAATTAACATTATGGTCTCCTGTACTGTTTTCTATTCTGTGAATTTTGCAAATAATCGGAATCTTTCATAGTCGGTCATTCTACCTTGATGGTAACGGATCAATCCCATAATCAGTGTCGTGTTTCAGATGGTTTTCTCTATGATCTCCTTTTGTGCTCGGGAGCTGATGCTATTATCATGGTTGGATACTGGATTTTGGTGTAATAAGTTTGTGTTTAACTTTATCCTTTGTATTATCCGCCATGCACGTGGATTTTGTCACAATATGACTGTTCATTTGTTTTTTTACGTTTGACATCGTTCATTGTTAAATAAAAATCTTCCCTTTTCCAACTTCAGAGAGAATGTGTTCTACTAATCAATAGTTGTTGCTTTCCAATGCATAACACTTTGTTATCAAACTTAGTTTCTGTAATACAAATAATATCATTATCACCAAGTTCAGTCTGTAATAGACCTGTTTTATATTTAACAGAGTAAACATTTAGACTGACGATATAAATATTCTATATAGGTTGTTGACCATGTCCGCCACCAGGTTGTTGTCCGTGACCGCCACCGGGTTGTTGTCCATGTCCGCCACCAGCTTGTTGTCCTTGTCCACTTATTGGATATGCCGGATTGAAACTAGGTTGTTGTCCATGTCCTCCACCAGGTTGTTGTCCCTGTCCTCCACCAGGCTGTTGCCATTGTCCACCACCAGGCTGCTGTCCTTGCCCCTGTTGTCCGTGTCCACCACCAGGTTGTTGTCCCTGTCCTCCACCAGGTTGTTGTCCCTGTCCACCACCAGGCTGGTTCCATTGTCCACCACCAGGCTGCTGTCCTTGACCACCACCAGGTTGTTGTCCGTGCCCCCCACCAGGTTGTTGTCCGTGTCCACCACCAGGCTGTTGTCCATGTCCACCACCAGGCTGTTGTCCATGTCCACCACCAGGTTGTTGCCCATGTCCACCTCCAGGTTGTTGCCATTGTCCTCCGCCAGGCTGTTGTCCATGTCCACCACCAGGTTGTTGCCCGTGTCCACCACCAGGTTGTTGCCCATGTCCACCACCAGGTTGTTGCCATTGTCCACCACCAGGCTGTTGTCCATGTCCACCGCCAGGTTGTTGCCCGTGTCCACCACCAAGCTGTTGCCCCTGTTGACCGCCGGGTTGTTGCCCTTGTTGGCCACCGGGTTGTTGCCAATGTCCACCACCAGGTTGTTGCCCTTGACCACCACCAGGCTGTTGCCCTTGTCCACCACCATGCTGTGATCCACCAGGTTGTTGTCCGTGTCCACCGCCAGGCTGTTGCCCATGTCCAGCACCAAGTTGATTAATATGTGCACCACCTGGTTGTTGAGGACCAGGTCCTGGTGCAGCATTTATTTGTGATGGTGCGTTTCTAAATAGCTGTCCATTAAATGGATATTGGGTATTTCCTGGCTGGTTACCTGGTTGACCTCCTCGATTTCTACTACCTTGAGGACCCCCAAACAACAAAGAACCAAGTCCTGATGGCATCATACTTCCAGGTAGTGAACCACCAGGCTGGTTCCTCATTCCTTGTTGACCTCCTGGTCCCTGTCGGTTTCGCCCACTTGGCAGTGCACCTCCTTGTCCTGGACCTGCCGGATTACCACCAGGTTGTCTCATGCTTGGTCGAGCCCCGGTGCTGCTCCCAGCTCCTAGTGTAACGGGCCCAGGATTCTGCGAATTTCGATTGGCGTGACCATTGTTTGCTCCATGGAAGCCAGTTGAAAAGTTTGGATTCATACCTACACTAGATGGGCTAAAGTTTGCTCGATGATTATTATTTGATGCATTATTTTTAACTGGAAGGTTGTTTACTATATTTAGATAAATTTTTGTTCCTGGAGTTGGTTTTGGACCGGGTGGATGCTGTTGACCACTTGGCAATGGTCTTGGATTGTGCCCACCTTGGTTTGGCCTTTGTCTAGTAGGCTGATACGGTAAATTACTTTGACCTACAGGTAACTGACCTTGTGGATATGGCTGTCTACTGTGACCTACAGGTAACTGACCTTGTGGATATGGCTGTCTACTGTGACCTTGCGAAGGTGCATTGCTAGGGCTGGTATAATTGTTTGTTATATGAATGTTGTTAATATTGTTTGACACATTTGTTTTGTGTATTTTACTATTAACTTTCGTATTTCCCGTATCTGTGTTAACTTGGTAAGTATTGCCACTACCCATCTTTATACCTTGCACAAAATTCTGCACGCTGTTTGATGGTCCTTGTCCGGGGTTATTAGGTTTACTTCCTGGTTGGTTCCCACCTTGTGTTGGTGCTGGAGCGGGACTGATTGCTGGACCATTTTGCTGTTTTCCTATATTAGACAAAATATTTGCATTTTTTGCCAATACAACAGTGTGATGAAGAATCGGAACTTGGTTTCCACCTGTCTTTGGTTTAGCCTTTCTTTGTGCCTCTCGAAGTCGCTGCAAAATATTGTTACTAAGGAAAGTAACTTTCCTATATTGAGGAAGCGATCTACCAACCGACGGATTAACCTGAAAGTTACGTTGTGGTCCTAATGTGGAATCAATATTAGCTATATTAGCACTGACTATATTTGTTTTTCTGCTGGTATTTATCCTATAACTTCGCACCGGTATTCGGATTATTCGTTTAATATATCTTTGCTTTGGTACACTCTGAAATCATAAAAGCAAGAGTTTAGTACAGTGTATCATGTTATTTATCACATACTTTCCCGTATTGTATACAATTAGAAAAACTGTTAATCTCGTGATAAAACAAAAGTAACACATACTATTCTCTATTTAAGGACAAGTAACATATTACGACCGAACGGCAGCATATGTTAAGACGTTTTGCTGTTCGGAGGTCATACGCCTCATAAAAAGACTAGTACATAGTCGTGATACGTCCTGTTGAACTGACGACGATCAATCCCAAACCCCTTATTTGGGCTCTGGCATGCTTGAGAACTTAACTGAAAACGTCCCTGAATAGTGAACGAGAGAAGAATTTAGACTTTCAGCAAATTTATTTCTTGAGTGTTAACCTTTTTATGAAAGTGCACTGAATATAAAATCTTCACTCAATCGTAATTTGACGGTATGACCTCCAACAGGATGAAAAGCATATTGTTTGTCTAACGAAAGGATTTAAAATGTATAGTGTAGATATTTCATAATAAGTCGATGGTTTTTGCATATGCCAGAATTGATGCAATGGCAAGTTGTTGCTATATCGTTATTTTTTAGTAGAGTTTCATCGATTTTTTTAATATTGTCGTTTTCTTGTTGTCATTGTATTGCTTGCACATCATGGACTTTGTCATATTTTTAAATTGGCGATGTCCTCCTTTCAACTATTCAGATAAGGTAATGCAATTGCATCAAGTATGAACTCAGTAGGACAAATCGATAGAACGGCATCAGTGAACCCATGTCATTATAGTATTCAATCATTTTGAATTAGGGATCATGTCGCTATCAAACCCACGATTTTAAGTGGATACATTTTGATTATAAGTATCTATATCAACTGCTTGAAGAATGAATGTAAACACAAATTTCCTTTTTTGTCTTTTAAATGGAGTTATATCTTTATTTGATCGAGCGTCACTGATGAGTGTTTTCTAGACGAAACGCGTGTCTGGCTCAAATACAACATATCAATCCTGGTATATATGATGAGTTTACTTGCTAGTCATAATCAAACAAAAAGGACGCCTATGGGTGCGGGAGTTTCTCGCTACATTGAAGACTCATTGGTGGCCTTCGGCTGTTGTCTACTCTATGGTCGGGTTGTTGTCGCTTTGAAACATTCCCAATTTCCTTTCCCAATTTTATCATTAAGTATATCTGGCTTATAATGGCTTAAGTAAGCTAAGCTTGTGTATTTACTATTGATATAAAATAGTTGCCGACCCTTCCGAAGCATCTGACTACAGTCCGGTTATTTAATTTTTTTAAATTTTTGTAGAGTTTATGGATTTATTTGTCTTTTCTGTTCATCAAAAGTATTGCAGACGTTGACCAAAATAATTGATACGTTAGGAGTTTCATTTTTGAACAGAAAAAGTGTTTCAGTTTTACTCAGTATCAACATCTGATATTCAGTATAATGCTTACATCCAAAATATGTAAATATTGATTTAGTATTAATTGTATAAAGATCAGTGTATAATCTATCCACCTAACTATTCCATGATATATCATTTTAGAAAGGGATACGTATATCATAGATTTATACTAAAAACAGGAAGAAGTTCTTTATGTGCTGGACATTTTCATGGTAAATCACACAATTCAGGTATTTAGATGCTGAAAGTTGTGTTTGAAAGTACAAAATTCCTACTAGTTAAAGAATGCTTCTTATTGTCTATACAAATTATAGTAATGCCTTTACACAATTAAATTTGGAATCAATGTTAAATAACTAGTAGTAACTTAAGATTATTCAGTGTCATTGAAATACAACATGTATACCAAAATATATAAATGAAGTCCAAATAAAAATAAAATAAAATGCTCATGTCGATATACAGTATAGATTTACTTACATTAGTGAATAGAGATTCTGTAATATCGATCCAAGCTGTAAAAAATAACAAGCTAGCTACCGAACATAATGAAATAATCCGAATCCTCATTTTGATACTTCTCTTACAAGTGACAACCACCGAATGACTATTGAAAGTTCCCACCTTACTTGTTAAACCCTAATGTATCACTTACTTTTTTTTAATTTATTCATTAATACATTAAGTGTCATATAAGTATTGTTTTATTACCTGTATTAAAATCATTTTGAATAAGTAATTAATGAAAGTAGAGTGTGCATACATTCAGTGGTTTGCCAATGTGTGGTTTGTAATGTTTGGTAAGCTTTCCATCTGTTCAAAACGTCGGAAATTATTAGCACACTTTTAATATAAGTGCGACTTGTACTTTATAGCCCTATGTTTTGCTTTACCAGAAGAAAAAAATAATGTCAGTTTTTAATTTTCATTTAGGTTAATGAAGCAGAATTGATAAGGAATTCTTGCTATATTTGTTTTTAAAAATAATAATGTCAAGGTGATGCATTTAAATCTATAATATAAGGGGATGCTGTTTTGTCCGATAGAGATAGACAATGTGCCTTACAGCAGTTCACCAATAGACCCTTCAAAGTGTTATGGTAAGGGTTTTAGAGACTCACACCAAAGAGGAAACTTGGAAGTTTTAAATGAAAAGATCCAATATCAAACATAAGAAGCCAAATACATTATTTATGTGGGAAGAAAAAAAAACGTTCTGTGTAACCAATCTTATTTAACGTCGTATTATACATGATTTAATTATATTACAAGTCAAATTATCTAAACTGCAGTATTTTTTCTATGAAACTTCTGTCCTTTAATATCTTCCTGACAAATAGATACATATAATACATTTATCATATACTTAGTGAATTCACTCGAATATCGTTGAGAATATACACCGCTGTATTTATCATTTGTTGCACTACAGATACATAATATGTTTATGTTGCTAAAACATGTGTTGAGGGCTTTTCCAAATAAATTTTCATGAAATAATTCAAACAATGTTTCTGAACAATTTATCATGTCTTAACCAAAATGTAGGTCATGAAATCATCATATATGATTGTTAATTAAATACCTTCCAACATGTTCAACATGAATAACGTTTTTTGTGCCCCATTTATGGGCCATTTTTTTGACATTATGTTTTCTGGTCTGTGCGTTCGTTCGTCTGTCCCGCCTCAGGATAAAGTTTTTGGTCAAGGTAAGTTTTGATGAAGTTGGAGTCATATCAATTTGAAACTTAGTACACATGTTCCTTACGATATGTTCTTTATAAATCTAATACCAAATAATAGTTCTGATCCAAATTTCACGGACCACTGAACATTTAAAAAGATAGTGCGATTTGAGCATCCGTGTTCTATGAACACATTCTTTTTTTTTCAAAGCTTAGCCTTGAGATAAGACATTGGGCAACATTTTAAATGGATGTTTGTTTGAAACAAAGTTCCCTATTGACTAACTCTTCAGGAGTTCGGAACGTTTGTTCATTTTCTTTTATATCGGCCGTTCGTACATTTGTGTGAAGTTTTTCCGTTATGCACATGGCAAGGACGTCAGTGACGCTTTAAATTTTAATCAGAATGCTTGTATATTTGATTCGTTGACAATGACTGAATTGTTAGACATAGTTGAAATTTATAAAAAAAAAGACTGTGCGAATTTAAAATGTTATCACCCATGGGAGAGCCGTTGTGTATTTGTTATCTTATCCGATTACAAACATGGTTTCTTGTGTTCGATACCCGTACCGGGGGAAAATGTAGGGAATGCATTTTCGGCTCTCCCTTGACACCATTTGCGATTAAGGTCTTGAGAAACGATTAAAGTCCGTCTGAAGTGGACGATAAATGGCTGACCCATGTTACGAGAGAGCAACACCTGTTGCACGTAAAAGACACCCTTCTAGATTTAAAAAAAGAGCGGACTAGTAACGCTACATTCGCACTAAAAAAGTGGAATGGGATTAGTGTAAGTTGTAATTACTTGTTTTCCCATTCTATTTAAATAAATAGGTTTTTATCTCATACATAGTACGCAAATATTTGTCTGGAATATGCAAAGTCTTTTATGAGTTTATGAATTATAATAATATATTAAAACATAATAATACTTAAGTCTAAAGTTATCCAACTTCATAATAAATGTTCACTCCATGTTCATGGTTTGAGTATTTCATAATACAGTTCTATAAACAAACGTCACGTCTGTACGTACATTGAGAGACATATAGTTGTATGTGATAAATGCCCATCTGATGAATCGTCCCTTTTCAATCTATAAAAGACATCGACATTAAGGGTTTATTTACAAGGTATATATGGTAATGAAACAAATAAGTAGTTATGATAGTTAAAATTTATATTATTTGATTTTGCAATGAAACCACTCATTGTATATGCAATTCCGATTTCCAATTTTACAACATACTGCTACTGCTGAAGAAGAACTATGTTGTCCTAAACAAACATGAAAAATATAGTCTAACCTGAATAATTTTTTTTTACCAATATATCATCTTATAGATAAACTTTGAAATAGTAACGTAATATTCTCAGCGTAGTTCGTGTTGAACGGTATATAATTAACACTCATACCGGATGAATTCATGACCTACATTTTGGTTAGACATGACATGGTTAACTTAAATAGATTTGAATGATCGTATGACTACTTTATTTCAAAAGCAATAATCACAAGTGATAGTAACATAACTTTGTATCATGTATATATTAGTGGTGTTACAAATAATAAACAGCGGAGTAGACTCAAAAAGATTTTCGAGTGAATTAATTGATCACTGTAAATTCAGAAATTAATGCGAGTTTTTTTTTTATTATTGCGACAAATGCGACAGAGTTGTAAACGCAATAATTTAAACTCACATTTTTGAAATATTTCATATGAAATAAACAGGATTTCTCTCAAAATCGAATTTAAGTCTAAAATGACATAATCGCAATAATAAATGCACGCAATAATTTCTGAATTTTATATCGTATTTCCAATATATATACGTATGTATCCGTTTTTTTCTCTGTTTAATTAATAATATAATTATTTAATAAAACATTTGAAATTATTTTTTATTTCCGATAAACAGTTTCCTCTTTTGGGCATATCTATTTGTTTCTTTAAAACCCAAACCACAACTCTTTAAGTGGTATGTCGATGACTAGCTGTAAGTCTAAAATGTCTGCCTCTATCCGATATAGCTTAATTTGTCAGTGGCTAGCAGCAAGTAAAAATGTCTGCCTTTATCCGATAAATCTTCATTTGTCAGTGGCTAGCTGCAAGTCAAAATGTCTGCCTCTATCCGATATAGCTTCATTTGTCAATGGCTAGCTGCAAGTCAATATGTCTGCCTCTATCCGATATAGCTTCATTTGTCAGTGGCTAGTTGCAAGTCAAAACGTCTGCCTCTATCCGATATAGCTTCATTTGTCAATGGCTAGCTGCAAGTCAATATGTCTGCCTCTATCCGATATAGCTTCATTTGTCAGTGGCTAGTTGCAAGTCAAAACGTCTGCCTCTATCCGATATAGCTTCATTTGTCAGAGGCAGTCGAAATTTCCGCCACTCGTTTTGACTGGCAATTTCTGCATATTGTATTTACTAAAGATTTGTTCTTGACTTGCCTTTTTATGAAATGTTCAACCCTGTGAGTAAGGCAAGAGAATAATAAACACTTACAATTGGAAAAGTATTGGTGTCGATGCACTGTTTAATATTTAATTAATGGTGGTTGCTACTTTAACAAAATATTGTAATAAACAATTGCATGTATCTATTTGAATTATATCACAAAAATTAAAACTCAAGAAATGAGAAATTCACTTTGAAATAGACGAGATATTAAACATGTTAAAATCAACAGAAGACATAAAAATGACGAAGATGAAGAAAAAATACATAAAAGCACACACTTACACAAATGCTTTTCACAGAAGACACCCCTGACTGTTTCTTTGGTTTAATATTCAATTGACTAGATTGCGTGTTTAAAAGTCAAGATCAAAGTTACAAAATCCACAATCTTGATTGTCATCAGCAATCAAAGAACAGTCATTAATCATTACACTAAAATATAGTTCAAGAATTTTGAATCCCCCCCCCTTTTCTGTATTTTTAACTGAGGAGGTATACAGTTACATGTCTTATGATTTCCGTTGTCTGATCGTTTGTAACCTTTCTACTAGTGCAGTGTCAATGCTAACACAATTTATGTCAGTATAAGATTTAACATTGAATGAAATTTGTATAAAACTTTACATATTTCATCATAACAGATGTCACACGAAAACATTGATTGATGAATTATTCCATCTAATTATAGTTAAATTAATGTATATTTATTTTTCTTTTGATTGATTTAAAATTATGATTTTCCGGTCAGAATTTTTGCATTTTAATGAACAATTTTTTCAATTTATTAGTTTAAAATAAATGGTATTGACTAGCTTCTCTTTTAACGGTTTTGGAATTTTCAAGCGTACTTAAAATTAGACATGTTTGTGTAGAACATGCGGTTGCCATTTGATAAGGTATGAGTCCTTAATTACGATTCAAATTAAACAAGAGGCTGTCACAACGACAGCAAACCGGATTTATTAACATTTATTTGTGTCCTGGCAATATCACAAGAACCATTACTGATGAATGTGAAAGTTAACATTGTCAATATCAAATTTGACCTCCATTTTGTCATCAGTATCAACATATTAAAATTTGAAAAGCTTAGATTGAATGGTTCATGAGTAAATGCAACAACGTGAATGGAAACGCCATTTTACGATCTTTCAAGAACCATAACTCCTGAACGGTAAAAGTCAAAATCGTCATTATTGAACTTGACCTCTATTTTGTCATCAGTAACAACATATAAAAATTTCAAAAGCTTTGGTTGAATGGTTCATGAGAAAATGCACGGACACGACTCGAAACACCATTTTTCAATCTTTCAAGAACCATAACTCCTGAACGGTAAAAATCAAAATCGCCATTATTTAACTTGACCTTCATTTAGTTGTCAGTAACAACATATTAAAATTTTAAAAGCTTTGGTTGAACGGTTCCTGAGTTAATGCACGGACATGACTGGAAACTCCATTTTTCAATCTTTCAAGAACCATAACTCCTGAACGGTAAAAGTCAAACTCTCCATTATTGAACTTGACCTTCATTTAGTTGTCAGTAACAACATATTAAAATTTTAAAAGCTTTGGTTGAACGGTTCATGAGTTAATGCACGGACACGACTGGAAACTCCATTTTTCAATCTTTCAAGAACCATAACTCCTGAACGGTAAAAGTCAAAATCGCCATTATTAAACTTGACCTTCATTTAGTTGTCAGTAACAACATATTAAAATTTTAAAAGCTTCGGTTGAACGGTTCATGAGTTAATGCACGGACAACATTTGATTCCCACCCGCCCGCCCGCCCGACCGACCGACCGCCCGACCGACCGACCGCCCGCCCGCCCGACCGCCCGCCCGACCGCCGTACATCCCCAAATCAATAACCGACATTTTTGTCACAAAAATCCGGTTAAAAATGTAAAAAATGCACAGTATGCAACAGTCCTATTTTGGACTACAATTTTGATCTTATTTTGTATTCACTTTACTAAATTTTTTATTGGTTCATATGCATCGGAATTGAATAAACGAATACGTATCTATACCCTGCTATGTGTTACTTTTATATTAAAAATATATCGCTAAAGCGCCCATACAAAGGTATAAAGAAACGTCATTTACATAAGACGTTTATACCGGAAACCTAACATTAAATGTTTGCACTATATACTCAATGGCGGATCCAGAGGAGGGCGAAGAGGGGTACTTTTTTTTTTTTTTTTTTAAGTTAGAATGCATAATGAATATGACTATAGATTTCGTTAACTTTGCCATTTCCAATATATTAAATACAACAGTTCGTTACTTATAAAGATAATATTTGCTCGCATTTTACGTCAAATATGTTATTGATTAAATTTAATGTCACGTGATTCACTTCCGGCGGATTTGACCAGTACGTCGAAAAAACGTCACTCGGTATTTGAAAGGAAATTGAGGATGGCTAGCATGACGCCTTCAAAATGACAAAGATTAGAGCAAGGACGCATTTTTCTCTATTCCACCCAATAGAAGGTAATACTCAATTATCTCACATGAACAAAAACGTTCCACAGCTATAACATTTTGATTTACATACGAAAACATGTTTAACCCACACGCCCAAGTCCATAACGAAAAACATTGCCGTATAATGACCCCCAGTAAGTTTCTTCTAGATAGATTAAAAGTCTGCCCCTTATTTTCGCCTCTAAAAATAATTCTAGCAGACAGTACCAGGTCTGAAAACAATAATTTTGTCCACTTTTTTAGTAGTTGAGAAAATAATAATTTTCAACGTAAATCATTAATAATATTTAGTATTAAATATATAAAACGAGCGTAGCTTTGTTTGTTTTGTTTTGTTCGCATGTAAATTCCAGGCCACCCTCGGTCCGTTTAACATTTCAATTTCAACATAAATTAAGGTATGAACACTAGGGCAGGTGAGACATTTCAGTTGGTTCTCTTGTTAAAAGGGCGATAAGTCGAATTTCGTATACTTGAAAATTGGACTCGCTACATACTTCACTTCGATTTTTTAAATATCAGTTGATCGAAATTTGACTAATAAAATGAAAGAACTTATTAAAGAGTATATATGTAATGACATATGATACTGAATAGAACAGAATAGTTGTATGTTTTTTTTTTAATTCAGGCTGGTGTGTAAAGGTTCTTTACATCATGGTGAAAAAGAATCCGGTGAACGCGAATGTACATGTATAGCTTTAGTATTCTTAACTCTAAATGATATCCCAAAGTCATTACAAGAAGTCGATAATATAGTCCATAAAGGAACCACAACATACAAATGTCTTGCTTGCGATAATAAGGTATACTTTCTCATAATAGACTTTCAAGGGTCAGCACTGAAAATGAAATTTTCGATCTTTCAGTCAGAAATCCAATTAGTGGTATGGTATTGCAAGAACATTATCATTTAGATTCATTGACATTCAAACTTGATTCTGCTGTAAAGTAATTCTTTAGTATCGCACCTACATGTTTCCTAACCACAGGAAAAAACCCGGGATATACGATCGGGATAAAAAAAAATATTGATGAACACTACTATGTTATGGATTCTCATAGTAGGGATGATAAGGGGCTATCTTCATCGTTGGATAAAGCTGTAGTTTTACAATTTAACTCTGTTGAACAATTGGTGAAATATATTAAAAACATGACTTTTTGTGTCATTCTTTATCAAATACCGACATGCAATATTAATTGACTCCAATAATTATCAAGAAGACTAGTGTATTGACATCCTCGACAGGTCCTCAACCCTCAGATAATACAAACGAAATCAATCAAAATAATCCAATTCTTCAATGTTTCGATCCCATGGATACTGAACATGTCTCAAATGATAATCCATTGCAAGATTCTGATATATCGATAGATGGAGGTCGAACGGACTTAAACATACAGCAAAATTTTGATGCTATAGATGTTGGAAATTCAGACCCACTTCTATTAACAGATGATCAAAAACACATGCTTATATGTAATAGGATGCCAGATGCTACCTTCAAATTACCATCAAAATTGCACAAGGATAGTCGGTGTGAATCAGGTACTTTCAAAAGATCTTGTTGTCGAGAATGGTTTACGAAATTTGAATTTATTTCTTACTCAAAGGATAAAGATGGTATATATTGTCTTGCATGTAAGTTCTTTTTAGACACCTCTGGTCGCGGACCACGAAAGCTAGTTTTGGAGCCATACCAATCTGGAAAGACGCTATAACTGATGTAAAGCGACATGCATCATCCGAAACACATTTAAACTATATAATAAGACTATGTGGGTTCCAAAAAAACGTATATGAGACCAGAGTCTAGAATTGATATAAACACAAATACAAGGGGTGACACATTAATTGCGACTGGTTTTGAAATCACTCATCAAATGTCTCGAGTTTTGTGGTAGGCGCGGATAGGCTCTTCGAGGCCATCAAGATAAAACACAAAATTATAATCTAGGCAATTATTAGGAACTAGTTAAATTTCACGCAGAAGCAGGTGACTCCGTCTTGGATGACCATTTGAAACAATGTACTAAAAATGCATCATATACGTCAAAAACTTCTCAAAATGAATTGTTAGCATGCATCAAGAGGTTTATTCAACAGACAATCGTTGATGAAGTAAAGGCTCAACCGCTTGGTCCACATTTCGGATATCAATGCAATGAGGTGTAGGATACTAGTAACTGGGAACAACTCGGGATTGTTATACGATATCAAAGGGACGGTAGGCCAGTAGAAAAATTGGTCTACGCCCCCATTTCGGAAAACCTAGATCCGCCCATGATACTCAACATAATAGGGGCCGCAAAGAATATATCTGTATATATTCAAATATTTCTTTTACAGTCCATATATGAAACGACAAAATATGATTTAAAATTCGATGGGCAATCACTGTCTCTAGAAATCGGACACAAATTTATTGTCTAATAATTTATCCAAGTCTTAATGTTCTCCTTTGCACGCATAGCTGATTTTCGCATAGGTGCTGTTCTACTGGTAAGGACGTCGTTTATTTCATCTGCATTATTTGGTAGTTCTTCTTCGTGGATCTCTAGCGAAAAAATTTTGACAATCAGGCGAGTCGTAAATCCACTGTTACTTCTGATAAATACAGCTTCATTACTAAGATATATAAGTTGCGATTTCAAATACGTGAATTCTGTTTTTCATTAAGTGTGGGATTAAAGTTTACAAATGATTCGAGTCCCAAACAGAGTGCCACATGCGCGTAACTGAGTTTCGAAAGTTGGTGATTTTGAGCAAGGTTTGGCGAAACATGCGACATTTTTATGTTGTGTTGAACAGAGCTTTATATATTTTGTACTGAACTATGTTGATTTTCGAATTTCCGTTGAGTGATTAGGCAAGGTGATTAGATTAGTATTCGAACTAGGTGAATTTGAGTAATTTTTACGTATTTATTTATCTTATCTTAGTATTCATCCTCAACGTCCTCGTTTTTTGTTAACTTTAGAATTCCTCCATCCAAAGCTCTAACAATTTTGTACTTTCTTTTTTCTGCTATTGGTTAGATGTCCTCAATAGTCTTTTTACAGCACTTGTATTGCATACTCTCGTCGCTTCAGTTTACTTTCTATGGCATAACGGCACCAAAATGTCTTGAATTATGAATAGTCTCTTTACTTTGCATTGTGTAACATGTATATTCAAAATCTATCAAAAAAAAAAAAAATGTCGCCCATACAAAAGTACAAAATAACGTTATAAATATAAGACGTAAATACGGAAAGCATAATGTTAAATATTTGAACTATTTTGGATTCGCATTTTCAACATTTCATTTTATTTAGTTTTTATTTTATAATATGCGGTTCCGCAAGCAAATGAAGCCTTGACAATCATTATTTAAGTGTTTAGTTTACGGAATTATTCGATTGACATCAAATTGGTCAAACAATGACGAACAAAATTGTATGCAAGTTTTCATTGTAATTGCCCATTTCCTACTTTGTTTATAAGAACCGTTTTTCGTACGACTATTTGCATGTAGGTTTACAACAGACAGACATGTATACATACAATGATGATTCATGTTTATGATTTGTTCGTCAAGTTCATTGTTTAATTAATTACATAATCATTGTCGCTCTAAAGAGATCGTATGGTCAATAACGTGAATTGTATCCTGAGTTCAGCAGTTAGTCATGCTTCTTTTAATAACTTGGTAAAACAAAATAAGTACTTTACCAAGTCTGACTCAATGGCTTAATCGTTTACTTTATCACAAGGAATAGACATTACAAGACTAAGTAAGCATGTATTCTATCTCGTATGGTTCAGGCAATAGTTTGCTAGCGTTATTTAACTACAACGCGCTTTTAACCTTGTTTAACGGCCTTAACTACTTACGAGGATTAAATTTACAACTAGGCTTTGTATCCTATGGATAATACCAAATAATCCACACAGACAGGTGATCATGGGCCAATACTAAGCCATTCCGTTATATGATATGGGTTTGAGCTTGTTACATGAGTTTCTGCGGATCTACTTTATTATTTTCTGCGATATATTAAAGTTAAAGATTTTAGGTAATTGAAATAAATACATTTTTTAAATAATTTTTATATAAGAAGATGCAAAATATTAATAATGATGAATGTTCATTGTATTATTGTGCACAGAATGCGTGACCTGTATTTGGGGATTTCCCAAACCAGGTTATTTTTAGAAATGTAAACACGGTACCATGTTCTTACAACAACTCGTCGTCGGAACATGTGAAATGATATATGGTTTGCCTTTTTTCCCCTCATTTTATGTTATTTCGATATAGTATTTACAGTTTTAATCATTTAGAAAAATAATGATAATAAAGATATCTTTACTTTCAACGAAAACGATCTCGGGAGTTTTTATAGGCAGCATATTTCTGTAACTGAACATTGAAGTTGGTGTTTGTTAATAATTTGCCATTTTACTGCAACCAAACAGATTGAAATGAAAACATTTTGTCAACGAATTGTCAGTTGTTACGAAGAGAATAATTTGGTATACTGTCTGAAGCTTTCTGATTTTTAGTTGTAGTATGAAGCAGTTTAATAGTCTGTCGTATACCGAATAAAAATATGAAGGGGGTATGGAGTAAATGTACATTAGACAATATTAATATCAATACATGGTAAAACCCAAATCTGGAACGTATTTATTGTTGTCCTTCATCTACAAGTCGCCATGAGCATGATGAGGCATTCAAACATTATCAATATTTATCATAACTGGTAGTAATTTCAAGTTGACCCTTCACATTGGTTTGAGTAGAATTCATGGTTAAGTATCATACAAAGCTACATTCCTATTTTTTGTTGAACAGTTTGTTAATACTTGTAAATTTCACCAAAAGCGAATAGAAATGAAAAAATTATATCTAGGATTTCTCAACCTTTACTGAGAGTAATAATTTGATATTTGTTTGCTTTAAGATTTTTTATATCTTTTGTCAAACGAAGTTTGGGAAGGGACTTTATACTGCACTTAAAAGATACTGCACAATTAAGTTATATCTTATAGTTTTATCATTACTAATTGGATTGGATCTGTTCTGTCAATTGAGGAATACAGTCAACTCAATATAAAGGTTGGTTATGTGATATTTTGCACTTTTTTACACAAAAAAAATCCATATTTCCGGCACTAAAATTTGGTGCGTGCACCAAATAACTCTATTGTATTCATTCGGGTTAGGTTTCATTTCAGTTGTTTAAACTTTGAATAAGATTTGTCTAATATTGTTTTGGGTCTATATTAGTAACATTCTTGTTGAACCAATAAGAATGCAGAGGTCAGTCTGTCAAATCATTCGGCCAAACCATAAACTCCTAAATTAATTTAACCTTTTCAACAATTTCTCTTAAAGTTAAAATTCATTTATAAATAAATACATTTATTTTAATTCACATTACGATTTGTATTCTATCCATTGAGTTAACCATTATTCATTCCTAGAGCGATAGAAAAATAATGTTTCGCACTACTACCCTCTCATAGCATAATATATTTTTACATATTTTTACAAACAAACGACATACGAATCTGTTAATTACATTGAGATGCATCTTATTATTTTTTTTATCGCAGCGTTCGCGAATGGAAGATTGAAGTTATTTCATTAAACAAAAGAACATAGTAAATTTAAAAAAACCAAAACGAATAAGAACAAAAAATGTATAAGCATAACACAACATTAAAGACTGGGTAATATACCATTTACTATAAACAAGATGTGAAATAGTCTTGACGAGTTCATGGGTTGTCTGCATCTATACTATTAAACAAGAAGACCTCATTTTGGGTGTCGCTTCTCTTCTTTCCACAATAAATTAATCAACACGCCTCTGTGTCCTATAGGTACAGTGCATAGTCGCATTTGTCATCCATTTATATGATTATTCAGATTGAGTTATTTTGGGAGAAAAACGAGAAAAAAGGCCTCCGGATATTGTCCCGTCATTGAACGAAATTTTAAGTCAGATTAGACTTCCGGTTTGCGTTTTTCGATATACTTCGAACATACATATACTACGAATAAAGTGTATTTTAATTCTATCTGCTATCATTTTCAAGTTTACTATCCACGGCGGTCACAGAGTTTATTAAATGGAGAGGATCTGTATACTATATCAATTGACCACCATGGATCGATTAGTAAACTTGGAATAGAAAGTAAATGTACACTTTATTTATATATAGTAATGAATGTTCATAATATACAGATAAGCGCTAAAATTATTCATGTGAACTTTTGATACCTTTTCTGAAATTCTCCAGTCATTAAATCTTTTACAAAATTCATTTATTTCAACAACCAAAAAGATGTGGTATGATTGCCATGTTGAGACAACTCTCCACAAGAGACCAAAACGACACAGAAATTAACAACTATAGGTCACCGTACGGCCTTCAACAACGAGCAAAGCCCATACCGCATACTCAGCTTTAAAAGGCCCCGAAATGACTATGTAAAACAATTCAAACGAGAAAACTAGCGGCCATATTTATGTAGAAAAAATGAACGAAAAACAAATATGTAACACATAAACAAACGACAACCACTGAATTACAGGTTCCTTACTTAAATGTTCATAACATACTAAATGTATGTTCATATTGAAATTGATAGAAAACCAAAAATTGGGAATTTTGTAAATGAAGGAGGAGAGATAAAAAAAAACATTTTCCTGCCCCCAATAACCTATGACTTATGATACATTTGCTGAAATTCTACAGTCATTAATATTTTACAAAAATCTACCAACAACACTTAACATACTTTAAACTACGCTCTGAATGCCCGCGATTTCGCCGATGTGTTCTAGTAATAATGAAAGAACCATGTGTCTGTGTAACTTTTGAAACCCCGACATAGCTACATAAACAATAAATTATCTAATTACTACCACAATTTATATAGATAAGTATTGTAATTTTCATTGTAATTAATAAATGTTATATCAGTATTACAAACCTAATTTTGAATTCTATCCTATTGTTTGAACATTCGAATAAAACGTCACTTTGTGCGTACATCCCTTCGGCTTACTCAGTTGTGGCTTTTTATGCTGGTATAGGTTGTTTTAAGAATTCGTTTTTATTCAGTAACCAATTCGGTGTTATCATGAATATCTGTTATAGTCATTTTTGTAAATTTACTGTTTGCAAAAGTATGAACTATTCTGAATAATAAGGATGTTCTCATCCCAGGCATAATACCTGGAATAAATTAAGCACAACTTTTTGAAACTGTAGGTAATCAATTCTCTTCAACTTTGTACTTATTTTTGGCTTTCGAACTCTTTTGATCTGAGCGTCACTGATCAGTCTTAGGTAGACGAAACGCGCGTCTGGCGTATCAAATTATAAACCTGGTACCTTTTGATAGCTTTTATTTGTGTGTTTCTCTGTTCTATATATTTTCCCATTTATTTGTATTGTAGTCCTATCATGTTATGTTGTCATTTTAATGTTATATTTAACATTGCCATTAAAGCGGGAGGTTTGGCTAGCGAAAAAAAAACCCAGGTTCATCCCACTATTTTTTTTAATGGCCATTGTTATATTATAGTTCGTTACATTTAAGTGTTGTGTTTCTATTGTGTCGTAGTTCTCCCATTATATTTGATGTGTTTCTTTCAGTTGAAGCTTGTAACCCGGATTTGTTTTTTAATCAATTTATGAATTTCGAACAGCGGTATACTACTGTTGCCTTTATTTGATATTATCAAGAATTTTTAAAATTACTTTAATATGTCTCTAGTTGAAAGCTGTCTCTTATTATTTGCTGCAAAAAATAATTTTACCTGCTTTTTTTATTTATTTGCATGTTGAAGTTTAACATGATTAGAAGTCTATACGTGATTGTAGTTTTAAATCTGTGTGTAGTACTGTAGGTGTTTTGTTGCATCTAATATTACTGAAGGATATTTTTGTTCTTGTGTATCGCATTTACACCTTTAAGCGTCAGCATGCAAAGCAGGAGACGTTTTGTCTGTTTATCTGCCGACGCACCCCAGTTTTAGTTTATGGCCTTTGGTTTTACCTTGTTAGATCGATTTTATAATAATACGAGATATGAGCATCGGTAAGCAACTGTTGCCTCAGTTTCAACATATTTATATGTCAGCACTACAAGTTTATATCATCATACAAAAATACACTTTAATCATAGTTCTACATAATAAAGGTTCCGTTTACTTGAATACCAACTAAAATAACCAAACTTTTCTGGTCTGAAGTTGGCAGCTTGTAATCCAAATAAAAGTCGGTTTGTGTTCAGTATGACTAGCAGAAAACAATAATGTCTAGTCGTAATGCGTTATTTTTTTTTAATGCGATAGAAAATGAGCTGTAATTCGATTGGACGACTCGAGTAATTTGACGAATATAGTATATTTCCTCTGAACAAATGTCAATTTAAAAAACTACTATTCATCCTTAACCCGGCATGTAATTTTGACAAATATTTGAATATATTTCGGGGTTTGAAGAGTATTATAAATCAAACCATTATGTCTTGTAAATACTGATTTTTTTTAAACAAGGGAATCTACAAATTTCTTTACATTTGTCCGTTCATCCTTATTTGGTTTCCGCATCATTTATTGAGTTTCCTATAGGAGTTTTCATGATTGCACGTACATGTTGAATTTAATTTTGTTAAAAATGGACAAATGAACACTGATTTTTGATTATGAGGTTACTCCTAATAATGACATAATTTTGTTTTCTGTGAGGCGAATGAACATCGACACTGCTCTTGTCTTATTTAAAACTAATGTGTGGCTCATGAGACAATTACGGACATTACTATTACATAGTGAAAACACATTTGTCTTCTTTACATCGACATATATACCTTAATTTAATCGATAATACTTGTATGCACATGCTATGATGTTTCTAATAATTATAAAAAAAAGGTGTGGCATGATTGCCAATGAGACAACTCTCCACAAGAGACCAAAATGACACAGATAAAAAACAGTAATAGAAATAGATCATTAATCATGATAATAGAATAATAAGACAGCTCTCTCAAAAGCAAAAAAAAAAAAAAAAAAACCTAACTGTAAAAATATAAGGGCATACACTACAGGCACGGGGACACATTCTACTTAATCCACACAGCACGAGTACCAAACCCTGCATTAAATAAAAAAAAATGTGGCATGATTGCCAATGAGACAACTCTCAACAAGAGAATGTGTTGTGGCTCCTAAGCAAATCTTGGACTTTTATATGTATATACTATGGGGATTTTTCATTGCACATTATTTGCATTTATTTATTCACCTGTTTTTGTGTCAATAAGAATATTTGAACTGATTCCACAGTTTAAGAGAAGGAAGGAACTTACTGTTCGGAGTACAGTTGGTTTTTGTACGTATTTAGAATCTAGCCAGTGAAATGCTTATGGAAATTTAATATTTGATATGGTAGCATGTTTTGTAAATAACAATAAGTTTCTTTCCATGCTATACAATATGGTGAGTTTGTGTTTTCCCATCTTTCTGAAAGTGTTTCTCAGTCTTGGTTTACTATTTAAAGGACACAACTCATCATTAGGTATTAAATAACATTATTGAATAGATCTAAAGGTCATGTAGATTTCAAAGATAGATGTGAATAGATCAAAACCTACGCATATTAATCAAATGGTGTCCTCGGGAATATAGGGAACGATAAATAAGATATTACTTTTGTTTCCTTTTATGTGTCAGATTGTCGTCTAGCCATTATAATGTAGGGGGTCTTTTTAAAGATTAATTTTCAGAACAGTAATCAGTGCGGCCGTACTGAAATGATAAATACGTATGTTTTTTTCTTCTTAGATTAAGAGATACTTGTAACTTGTAAGCAAATGTTTACTTTTTCCTTAGGCACATTAAAAAATTGGCTGAAATATAAATCTTCTCGAGATACAAGCTTCTAAAGTGATAAAGTTTTCGTACATCTAAGACTCTCATAAATTACAACCGAGGATCAACACAGAAAAGCGGATTTGACGCCCGACATTTATAAAGTGTTGTTTCATTCCATATGTCCCTTATGGAGCTTGACATACTGCATCTCAAACGTGAAGGTTGAACTTCTGAAATTCCCATTGAAACTCCGTTATTGACTAAAACTGTATAACTATTACAATAAAGTTACGTAAAACATTATATCCTGTTATGGAAATTTCATATGCACTACATGTCGAAATATAGGTCTGTGCAGAATATTTTCAACTTCTCGAGTTTAAACGTTTGGTCAGCCTCAGAATTCAATTTCATTGCTAATCATGTGTATTTAAACTGGTAACATGAACAACAAATGTCACTACCAGATGAAATATAGAGATTATGTCTGCGAACAAAACATGGAAACAAAACGACACATCTACAATGATCTATGAATAAGTCACACAACAGTCCATTCGATTAAAAACGATCAGTTAACAAAACAAAGACATATGTCAAAAATCGATCGGGATACAGCAGTCGACATTTTGTTTTTTTTCCGTATAAAGACACACAAATAAGACAATAAAGAAAAACAAAAAGGCATATAAACAAATCACATGAGAAAAAAACCCCGAATGACAGGAATACAAAAAAATATCAAAACACAATAACACAATGATGGGATGTATAAATGCATGTCTAATGAACTTTACCAACAATAGACTAGACAGCAAATGTTATATATTTCTAATAAAAAAAAAATTGAAAAATAAAACCCACTATAAGTTAACAGACAATGGTTGTCCAGTTGTAGTCCTAATGTCTCACCTTCCATCAAACCGAAACTTACCAATTTAAACCAAGTATCATGTATGACATATTTGCAACAAGACGAATATCAAACTATAATCAATCGTATCATTGACAATTTGCGACTCCTATTGAAGCTATGAAAGGATCTACATGAGAAATAAGTCAACATATATATACTTCCATCTGCTTAGTGGGGTTCGTGTTGCTTACTCTTTTGATTTCTATGTCGTTTCATGTGTAATATTGTTTGTCCGTTGGTCTTTTTCATTTTAAGCATGGCGTTGTCAGTTTGTTTTCGATTTATGAGTTTGACTGTCTCTCTAGTATCTTTCGCCCCTCTTTTAGGCAGAATCCTCATGCAAGTGGAAAGTTAATGATTTTGATTATTCTTCAAATACGATGGTATAAAATTATAACAGTAAAGTACATATGTACTGTATTAACGTTATTTACGTAAAATAATTTTAAAGAGTATTTACACCAAAAATGATAGATCTTTAAAAACTGATCAGGGGCTGGTTGTTCAACTTTTTGTTAACTTAACGGTAGGTTAAAAAGCTGTTGTTCAAGTTGATTTAACGGCAGCGTTAGCTAACGTGACCGTTAACATATCATAACCTGTCGTTAAATTTTTACTATGGTTCAGAGGCTATTTTAGTTACCCCTAATTCAGATTTTCTGAACTTCCTCCACAAACAAATATGGCTGAGTTACCTTCTGCTTATTCATGTACTCAGTCTTGTGTAAAAACAAAAACAAGGGAAAGAAGCCGAATTTCTCGGAAGCAGAAATCAATGTACTTCAAGATGAAGTGGAGAAGAATTTTCCTGTCATTAATGACAAATTTAGTAGTGCTGTAACCAACAAAAGAAAATAAGCAGCAAGGATTTCCATGATTTTGTCTTCTCTTGGTGTTGCCCATAGGTCAGCCAAGGAGTGTAAAGATAAGTGGGGCAACACCAAGATAGAGGCAAAGACGATTTTCTCAGTAAAGAAGAGAGACCTTGGAAAAATGGGTGGTGGACCACAGGCTAAACCAGTGAGTGTGGCAGTACAGAGAACTATTGACCTGTGTCAGGACTCTGCTTCTTTCAAGGGAATAGGTGTAGAAAGCTGCGTTATTGGTATGTAATATTTTGTCTTATCAATTTAAAGTTTCTGCACATCTTTCTCTGGAAACTTCTATACAGTTGTGTTATTACCCTTGTTAAAGGAATGACATCGATGTAGAGGCAAAAATGTTTGTACGTCGGTATCACTATGGACCCAAATTATCGTTTAGAAACTGTTGAATGCCTCTGCTGGTGGACTATTAGTCCCCGAGGGTATAACCAGCCCAGTAGCCAGTACTTCGGTACTGGCATGAACATACGGATTTTTTGTGTTATTAAAATTTGCTGTTACAAAATATTAGAAATTATTATAAATTAAGGAATGTATCTCCCTCATGCAAAGCTCTGATTCCTTTCACAGATTTGGTTATGCTTTTTGGACCTTTTGGATTATAGCTCTTCATCTTTTATATAAGCTTTGGATTTCAAATATTTTGGCCACGAGCATCACTGAAGAGACATGTATTGTCGAAATGCGCATCTGGTGCAAGAAAAATGGTACCGTTAATTTTATTACTACCACTGGGTCGATGCATCTGCTGGTGGACTATTAGTCCCCGAGGGTATCACCAGCCCAGTAGCCAGTACTTCGGTACTGGCATGAACATACGGATTTTTTGTGTTATTAAAATTTGCTGTTACAAAATATTATAAATTATTATAAATTAAGGAATGTATCTCCCTCATGCAAAGCTCTGATTCCTTTCACAGATTTGGCTATACTTTTTGGACCTATTGGATTATAGCTCTTCATCTTTTATATAAGCTTTGGATTTCAAATATTTTGGCCACGAGCATCTCTGAAGAGACATGTATTGTCGAAATGCGCATCTTGTGCAAGAAAATTGGTACCGTTAATTTTATTGAAATAAAGTTTTTCCTTGTTCGTGTGCTAAATTGTCACTCAAATACTTTCTATACAAGGATATTTTCATAGTGATTCATATTTGTGAAAGGTATTTAACCAATATGTATTTCTTAAATGATCAAATCGTCTGCATCGCATTCGATGTTTATGCACTTAAACGTACTAAATATTGACCTTGCCCTCACAATCAGTGACAATGTAAACATAGCAAATTTCGCATGTTAGGAAATATAATTATACCTTCTTTAAATGTTATTCAATCGTATTTGCGTTTACCAATATGCAAATAAAGAGAAGGTTTTAACCCCATCATTTCTTATGAATCTACATCACTGTCCCATGCTGATATGCGAGAACAGGTGCTCTCCTCAATTTGTGTCATTTGTGTTGGCGCCCTATTAAACTAAGTAATCTCTGCCCGAATGAAGATCGTACCATACAAATATTCGTCCCTATATCCTGTCTTGCTAGAATTTTACAACTTTCCAAAATACATCCTACTAACTTTGTCCTAATTAACACTTTCTTACAAGATGTTTTCAAGGGAATCAACATGAATGTACCTCTATGTATTATGAGGGTTGTCAAAAGTTATAACGAAAAAAAAATTGCAGTATATACAACCCGTGACATGGTGTGACAATATATCAGCTACATTCCACTTTATATGTGTTGTCCCCTCATATAACCATTGTTCAAACCAATTGATAAAATATTGAATGTATCAAATAAATAGAAACAGTAGCTTAAAAAAAAATTAAAATATGAAAGAACATTTCCGACACCAACAAAAAGAGGGGATCTACTCCATAACGTATCTGTGATCTAAATTTTAAAATGTTTATAATCCCTATCGAGTTTTTTGAAACTTTTGCGTATTAATTGTCTTATAACAATAAATTTAAGAGCTATTTCGTCTTTTTTTAGCTGGTGCAACTGAGGCTAGATTGTCAGAAGATTCTGAAATGGCTTGTACAGGGTCCCAGGATTTATTTGAGTCGTCAGCTCCAGAATGCCAATCTGCCTCCGCACTGCAACCTCCAACACTTCCTTCACCTCAGTCACCATCAGTTATTGCAGGGTTTATTGGTAACCGAGGAGTACGAATTGTGATAAACCCAACTAGACCTGTGCTCAACAATGAATCCCATGCTGTCCCTTCAGCTGCTATAGCCACAAAGAAAAGAAAAGCAACAGCAGGAGATGTGCATGAGCTTCAGGTGAATATATAACAGTTAATTATGTCCGGTAGTATAACGTGTCCCCCATACTTTGTTGACAATACATGTACAGCTCTTTTTTTTCATATATGTACTAGTAGTAATATTGAAAATTGATTCTTAAATTATTTTTTCCTTAACATCCAGGGACAAATGTTTCATGCATATTCAGGACAATTTTCCGGTTTATATACCATGTATACTGTCTACACATAAACAATATAGTGTACTCCCACAGAGTGTCACACTGGGATCAAAGACTTACATTCACCTGTTTGTCCGCTCCTCCCAATAAACCGAACAAATTCATATTTGGTCAGCAGATGAGTTGTGACATGTGAGCACTTTCAAATTAGTCCGATGTTGCTGGATGTTGACACATGAATGCTGAGTATCCTTTTTAGTAACTCTTTTTAACTGACACAGACAAAGTAATGTTCTCTTAAATGGCGTCCAAGCAAACATTCAAAAAGTCTATTAACAATGATTACCTTCATTGCAAAATACGACCTTCCTTTACATATTGTTGAAGTGTTTGGCCCTTTCCTCTTAATGAAGTTTCGTAATATTTTGTCATTGGGTTACTGTCTCCTTGGTGTATATTCCAAATCTATTTATATCAAATCATTTTGCTATGCTGATCGATTTTCTTGAAATGCATTGTGTTCATTCAGCTTACAGGAGCTTGTAATCTTTTTACAAATTAGTCATGTACAATTGTTGATTAATTCATATCATTAACATTTCTGTTTTGTTTAACAGGTTGTGTATTTTAGAGGCGAGATTGAAAGCAGAAGAAGGAAATGAAAATGCTTGATTTACAGATAGAGCTGCTAGAAAGATCAAGTCAAAGGATTACCAGCGAATGTCATTATCACAATGTCTTGAGGCACTTGGTTCTACTAACTAATATAAACTTAATTTGTTATCTTCTCATGTAATACTGATATAATGTTATTTTCAAAAGAAAAAAAATTATTATATATTTCACATAATTATATATTTGGATGAATTAAAGGAGGTCTTAACTATTAACCTGAATGATCTACATGTAACAGTTATCAATAAAACTTCCCGAAATTATTGAACAACACGGAATAGAATCAAGCACCTGATTTTATATCATGTTGAACTTGGTAGGGAAGACGGTTGCCAGTTTCTTTTCTTAGAGGAGTTTGTAATGGTTGTGGATGTTGATTGTGTCAATGTCCACCATGTTTATATCGAATACGTTTGTATATGAAGTGATGTGTAAAATGGGAAACCAACTAGTTCTGACAAAAGAAAAGAGAAACTGTAATTGATCTGAGACATAAAAAGCATCGAAAGTCTACTCCTTCCTGTGTCACTAGTGTAAAGAGTATAAAATATAATAAACCGTCGTTGTTGGTGGCCATATATATGGTGACCTAAAGTTGCTAAAATCAAAGTATTTTGTACTTTGTGAACAGTTGTTTCACTGGCAAGCACCCCACGTCTCCTTATTTTGAACATCATCAAAATAAAACATTGTTTCCATTTTTAAGATAAGATATTTTTATTCCAATTAAAGGGCCTATGAAGAGCAAAGTAATTTATTACAATAATTTTTATAATTGTTACAATAATGTTGACACAAATCATCAATAGGAAGTTAACTATTTCTTAGATCTACAGCCAGATCAGAGCCATATACATAAAAAAAGGCATAACACCATATCTATTATTAACAGGCAAATATTCTCAACGTCTTTAATAAAACATTATCTATACTATATTGATAGTTTTTCTCAGCTTCAAATATTTATTAATATAAATAGCAATATTTTACAGTACCTCTAGGTTTTCTTGAATAAAAAGTCAATTAAATTTGGTACTTGTGCTTAACTTTTAAATTTTTTTCAACCTATTGAAATATTATCATAAAATTCTTTTCTTAAAGAGTTATACAGGGGACACTGACATATAAAATGTATTTCGTCTTCAACTTTAAGATGCATTTTTTACATAATCTTTGTGATTTAACTATCTAGGTTTTAGCATATCTATCCATTAGGACCATATAGTGTAATAAAACTAGTCTTTTATTGGTTAGGATCATGTGTCTATGAAAAAGTAAGAAAGCATATTAAAGTGTTTATAATATATATTTCAGTTGCTAAAAAATACTCTGGCAACGTGTTCTCTCGTGTTTCTTCCATCTTGCACTCCCAGAAAGGCTGACACTTGCACGGGCTGATCAAGTCGAACACTAGCACCGTCGTCATTCACCAACGGTTCATTTCTGGACAAGGCGATGTTATGCAACAATGCACATGCACCAAAAATCCTGCAGACTTTTTCTGGTTTCATTCTGACCTTAAATATGAAAAAGTATATGCTCATTTAAGTTTCAAGTTATGTAGTGCAATAAATAATAAATGGAAAGGTGTCATGCATGCAGAAATATATCCTATTTTATATGTCTTGATATATAGATAATATGCAATAGTCATTTAAAATATCTTTTACTCAATGTTTTGACATTATAGTTCATTTTTTGTACTTGGATAACTGTTCTAGAAAAGTGAGCGCGGTGATACCAAATGCATATTCAAAATTCTAAATTGAAGACAAATTTACAACACTTGACAAAGATCCTTAAGGACAGCCTTTTGTTGATCAAGGCGTTTTTTCCCAATTTTATATATTCGGGTTGCAGTCTCACGGACGTTTAACAAACATCTCTCAGCCATTTTGGTGTAACCATTTCATGGACTTTATTTATGTATGAAATGCAATGTCAAATCTGTATTTACTTTACATATACATCAGAATGCAGGACATGAAATCGTCTTTTCAAAATACCAAAAGTCCTCTCTATACCGGATCTAGTACTGGCAAGGCATCCGTTGAACCTTTGCTGGTGTCTCTCTGTTGGATTGGTAAATATAAACAAAACCAATTTATTTACATTAGATACAGACACAATATGCAAGATAAATTCGTATAGCATTACATTATGAACAGTCTCCTTGCCAACTTCCAAAGCAAGGTTATCGCCTTTCCAAACTTTCTAGAGGTCCTGATTTTATTGCCGAGTTTATGAGTTACGATCATTGCTTAGAAGTGGTCTCCTTACATTTTACTGGATACATTCAAATGAATTTGCACTAGAAACATTTTTAGCATCATATTGGATGAATATATTCTCATTACATCGCTCTTGGTACAATCGTATAGCAGTATACCATTACATACGTACATTCGTATAGCATTACATTGTACATTTATACATTTATATCATGACACCAGTACACTTATAGCATGACACTAGTACATTTATATCATGACACTAGTACATTTATATCATGACACCAGCACATTTAAAGCATATAACTATAACAGTAATTGCACAAATCTTTATAATTACACTTAACAATACGCATATACACAATGCTAAGGCATAACACAGACAGTGATCTATGCAACGGGAAGTTATATAAAAAAAACTCCGTATTGTTTTATTTTTCTGAAATTCATATACGGGTTCATCTTTTGACCTTATTATAGCCATTCTCAAGATAATATGCATTTGCAGATTTCGTATGTTGTATTATTCGTACATGTGGAAATTCAAGAAATAATAGTACAAGAAAATATTTATTGAATCTCCAGCAAAGATTGATACCATGATAATGCCTTGTCGTGTAGTTTAAGAAAAGGGAAAGCTATCGGGAAAGGAAATTTTAAAGTAAAATTGTAGAATAACGTGCACGTGTGTGAACTTGACAAATAGAATGGGTTGTGTACGCAATACCTCGATTAGCGCCGGAAATGGTGAGAATGTTCAAAGGAGCGATCCCAATATGAAGGCACTGGCTATAGTTTTGTTTCTTTTTTTCATTCCGGCAATAAGTCTCCAATGTAACAATTTTTTTGTTTGTAATTGTTACATTTCCAAGTAACCGTAGCCAGTGCCTTCATATACTTTTAAGCATTTAACTGCACACCTACTCTTATTACTGTCATTATACTTTGAACAATGGATGAAGAGATTCCTATTACCAATTTTGTTTAGGATAAAAATTTAAACGAAACTGAAACAATATCAAGACACAAATTCCAAACAGCTATACAAACGCAGTTCTTAAAAAAAAATTTGATACATCGATCGAAAATTTGCCAACCGTAACTTAAAAACTGGGAACTTCTGTATGTACATGTATCCATGGAGGACGTAATTTCGTTCATCAAAAATGTGTAGGACTTAAACATGCTTGAAAAACCACTTACTGGATTTGTAGAAATTGTCATTGTAAATTTAAAAAAAAATACAGTAAAGAAATTGTATGTAATCAATGTATGTATTGTAAAGTTAAAATAAATATTCAACTTTTATTATTTAGTACATATTAGTAGTCCAATCGTACATTGCTGTTTTTCATGTAACAATAACGCAATGTAACCGTAGCCTCAATAATTAGGTCTTTCCACTTTTCCGTGGAAAGACCTATTGGATTTCTTCTGATTATTATTAGGTCTTTCCACTTTTCCGTGGAAAGACCTATTGGATTTCTTCTGATTATTATTAGGTCTTTCCACTTTTCCGTGGAAAGACCTATTGCTTTTCTTCTGATTATTATTATTTTTTTTTTTTTTCTTCCGCCTAATTTTTTTCCTTCGCTGTTTTTTTGTTTTGCAAGATGTCGCTTAGAAATTTGGAATATGATATCGAACAGTTTATACGCTTTTGAAACCAACTCTGCTAAACCGAATACTTTACCATATAAGAGTTATCTCCCCGAACACTGTTTTTCTTGTTATCTCTAAGGCTTCGCAACCGTATAAGAAACCGACAAATTTATTTTTACAAATTGCTCGTTACATCCTCAGGATGTTCTGTTTTATTTTGACCGAAGCCGTATATAGATTCCATATGAGAGTTTTCCCCCCTTTTATGTTTGATATTAGAATATGCATTTCTAACTGGTAAACCATAAGTGATAGAGGCCTAGGGTCTTTTGATTTGAGGTCCTTGGTTCAAGAAAATGAAAATTAGGTCAAGGTCAAAGGTCAAGGTCATGTTCAAAATTTTGAATTTGGCTTGTTATCTCTCATTTTTAGAAATCTTATAAGATATCGACAAAATATTTTCACACAATTGTTAG
>CM034354.1:78273102-78328165 GCA_019925275.1 Mytilus edulis | reverse complement strand
AAGGGAGCTACTATTCTACTTTTATTTGGGGGAGGGGCTAGGACTCCATCCTGCGTTTTTATTTTTACTCTATTCGGTCCTGCTTTTTTCATCCTGCTTTTTTTTTTACATAAATTGTCATCCTGCCTTTTTGTTTGGCTCAGATGTTCATATCCGGCCTCTTTTTACTCAAATCTCCTGTCCTGCCTTTTCGGCCGAAATTGTAGATCCCTTATTGATATGTTTGGCTTAAAATAAATTATTCGACTAACTTCAGTAATACATGTCATATATACCGTAGAAATGTAAGGATTTGTAGCTTGAAAAATCTAATATGAGCGTGTATACCATCTATTTCAATTTGTCCTTCTTTACATAAATAGCCAACCCATGGTAAATATAGGAAACAGTGGTCCATCGGCGTATCCAGAGATTTTCATTAAAGGAATGGGGACTGGCTGCCTCAGAGTAGGGCCGCTACAGTCATGCTTCATTGATTCCCTATACAATCAACACAATTTCTCCCACAAAAAGGTGAGGCGAGCACCTTGACCCTCCCTCTTAGTCCGCCTATGTAGTCTACCAATGTCTAATAGTCATAGTTTGATTAAGAAAAACAAGGCCAGGCAACAATTTAAAACCGATAGAAAGTCATCAAAATTATGTAACTTCACGCCTTCCTTTACTATATGCAGTGAATGTTTTGGCCTGTATTCTTAAACTGTATAATGAGAATGATATTCATATCAACTTAAATCCATTTTGAATGTTAATATAAAATTACTCATAAGAAAATAAAATTGTGGTCATTTGCATATAAGTCTGCTAATCCCCTTATGTCATTTCTTTTTAGAATAGCGATTTTCATATATTCTGTGTTTAATTTTGAAATCATATTAATTTTTTTTTATCGTGACTGCTAAATTGGGTGATCATTTAGTGAAAAAAACATTCATAAATTTTGAGTTACGATCATCTTTTTATAAAAACAAGTCAAAGTTACGATCATCCATAAACGAAGTTACGATCATCATCGTGATTTTTTGAATCTCGATTTTCGTTCTTCTGGTTTGTTTTTCTATAATTTATGAAAAACACATTCAATGACAATGCTTATAAAGATTTTTCTTGATATAAAACAAATCTGAAAATAAACTGTTAAAATTGAGAAATCAGCCTTCTAAAATATCCCTATATTTGTGTCCGCCATATTGGGATGATCGTAATTGCAGTTACGATCATCACGTTGACGCCAGTGATAAATGCTTTTGTACCCTTCACCAATGTAAGATAATAATCAGTATACATTTCTTTGAAAATACGCATATGAATTTTGGGTAATTAATGTTCAACAACAAATTATGAGTTTGCATAACTTTATATTAATCCACTATTTTAATGTTTCTATGGTTGGAATTTTCAGGACTATGCCCATTGTATTATGGTTGCCAAATAAATTCAGTACATCACTTAATCTGGGAAAAGGAGGAGCATTTATTTACCAATCATAATCTATTTTTTAACAGTCAATCATTATTAAATGTAGATCACGAAACTTACAGAAAATATAACTGACATAATAGGAAAGTTTTCTATCAGAACAAATGTCTTGATGAAATCTTAATTTTTAACTTTATTACAACACTTGAAATAAAAATATAACGTAGAGGATCTTTAGTATGAGGCTCATATTTTGCACCCAATAATTGTCGGTTTCATATAGTGTGATAATGTGATATCGCTTGATATCAACCCCAGTTAATCAATTTCAATTTCGTTATAAACTAGCCTTTTGTGAGTGTTTTATGACTATTTGAATTTAACAGTTAAGTAGCGACATCAAGCAACAACAAATTCTCACAAGTTGTTTAACCTGTTTCTCTTAAAGTCAGCAGTCCCATTGTGTTTAGATAAAAAAGAAACATGTAGACATTCAAATATATTGATAAAATTGTTGACGACAGGAGGCATGTTTGAGTAAGAAACTTTATATTCATTCTGAATTTTAACTGTTCACAATCAATTCAAAAACAAGGACTACATTTAAAAAAAACATTGAATAGCTCACCTGTCCTGCACACTGACACACCTCAAGAATAAATGTTTGTATTAATGTGTTGTAGCTTGCCTTTACATGTATAACCAAAATAAATATAGGTCACGAAGTTTACAGAAAATATAATTGACATAATATGAACGTTTTCTATCATGAATAGAGTCAATATGAAATCTTAATTTTATTATTTGGTAATGTTATTTTGGTCTTTTCTTAAGGTGTATTCTAGCTAACATCATTTATTAATAGACATGTTACGAAAAGGTATATTCACGACGCTGAGGTTGACAAATTACACTTTAAATGTGGGGACTGTGTCGAAATTCAAAAGAGATTACCTGTGTATACATTGCTTTAAAAACTGCATTGATACTTTTGGAGGCAATTCCGCCGTATGGAACGAATATTCAGAAACATTTTTACCATAAGAAATAAAAGAAATAGATATTAACAAATTCCATGATATTTTTAAGAAACTCTAATGGAAAAGATTGGAGGGGGAGGGAGCGGTCATGTAAATGCAACGGATACACGGGGTACATGCGTGTGTAAATATTTCGGGCGAGCCCTTGCAAAATTGATAGAAGTTGCAAATAATCTCAAGTATTATAAACTGCTTTACAAATACCTGCTCGTGAATATATGTATAACGGTCATTTTTATATAAGTATGAAAAGCACACAAAGAAGTTTATGTATTTTGATCCAGTTGTTTGCCACCTAAATTTTTATCTGACGGGGGCTGTTTTAAAACACATAGACATGAGTTTTATACAATTTCAACTCGAATCATATTGCATTCTAGTTTAGAAAATTTATACTCCCGGTCACATAGCTTCGAGGGCATGCCTTTTCTTCCTTTTATTTTCTTCCAACTTTGTCTTAATTTAAACAGTTTCAGGTCAATTTGTATTTTCTTTATAAGGTGTTTGTGATTGATTCATTATTGGTTGCATAACGTTCAGTGGCAAATATTTAATGCCTGTTTAGAACGATAAGAGGTTTGTGTAAAATTATCATACATTAAACTTTTTCAGGAACTGTAATACAACAATAAAATTATTATCTAACTGGCTTACTATGTATATATAATCAATCTAGAATCGAATGAACTTGTATAACTCTCAGCCCCCCTTTTTCTATCCCACCCACTATTACACGCGTACAACTTTCAAGTCGTTTGATAGTCAACAATATCACAAAAGCAAATGTCATAATATTACGTAAATGTGATTTGAAATCACCAAGACGCACATGATTTAATTTTTATCTATAATCAATGTTTTGACACCGTCCCCAAATTAAAAGTGTAATTTGTCAACCTCAGCGACGAGAATATACCTTTTCGTAACATGTCTAATGAAAGACAAATTTCCTGATACATTTAGATGTAATGAAATATATGATCATGAGTTTTCCTTTCGAAAAGTCAATCAACACCAGTAAAAGGAAATAATTTTATTTCTGAAAGCGAATCATAGTACTATAGTTAGTGGTAATATGGGAGCACATAATTCAGGCGGAAGTATAATAATAATAAATGGACCGTTGGTTACCATGTCCTTTCAGTTTGAATATCAATTTGGTATTTTTTGTTACTTTTTAACAGCTGTATTTATTTCGAATTTACCAGAATGAGTAAAAAAGTAGTTTTGGTTATATAGAGTTATTATCTATCGTTTTAAAAATAATGAATTACATGGGTATCACACCATGTAGAAGCCTTTTCATCTAAATTAGGATTTTTAATGTAAAATTAAGATAATAGACGAAAAAGCCTTTGTGAGACCTCGAAATTGAAAATATTATCCTTTTCCTAAATTTAACTATTGTTTATCAATAAAAATCAACAAAGCAATAATCGTGATTTTGTACTAGCTGTTATCAAAGGGAGACAATTCAATCTCAATGTGTGTAAATCCCAGAATAAATCTTGAAACACGATGGGATAGGTCATCGACTGTAGTCTTTTTTAAAAACATCTTTTAGATATTTATTTTGCTTACCTATGTTTTATAACTAATTTCTCACTTTGGGCTCGCAAAGTAAACTTTGATAAAAACTCTGAATATGTATTTGCTATGTAATCTTTGTGGTTTTGCAAAAAGATAGTTTGTATTGTATGCGCGTGGAGTTAAAAACGAGATGAGTGAAGAAAAAAAAAAGGCCACTACTAATGCAAACAAATCTGACTCGTAATTTTTGCATATGGGAAACAAATCAGGTAGTATAAAATAATTTATCGCCGAATGGTGGGTTGTTAAAGGGTGCGAGTCATTGTGACACTGAAAGGGGATGGACAGAATTTTGGGAACTATCGAATGACAGGACTATAAATGAGAATTTGATGGATGAAAGCTTAAGGCAGGGTGGACTTGTTTTAATCGTGGGAAAAGTGTTGTTAAAACACAGGTAATTCATGTTGATGGGAAAATAGGAGTCAGGAGGACACGAATATGGAGTTTGAGGACGGAACTTGAAATCAATTCCCCCTGTCCACCAAATAACTGAAAGCCATTAAGGAAATAAGGGAGTGGGGTCTGACATGTATGTATAAGGATCAACTATGCAGGAAATGCAGACCAAAAGATTTGACAACTGATAAATAAGGAGACAATGGATGCCGAATGTAATAGCGCTCTCTAAATTAAAAAAAAAATTAAAACAATATATAATTGATACAATAAATGCATTTTTTCATTATGTAGGCAAAACGAAGGAAAATGTAGCATTGAATGACTCCATTAATTAAGAACGCATCTGTCAGAGCACAGCTTCCCATGGTCGGACTTAGCGTCAGTCCACATACATCTTCATCATTAAATGTTGCCAACAACCCTATATAGCTTTAGCCTAGACAGCCCTGAATAGCTTTCAATCAATACTATACTTTTAAACAACTTATACAAATGATTAAGTCTCTCATCAAAGGTTATAGATGATTAGCAACGATGCGAATATTGAACTTCAGAATAAAAACAATTATCTTTAAAAAATGAATTCAAAACAGCAATATCTATTAAATTTAACAAATATGTACTGAAAAGTGTCATGTAAATCGTTAAATACAGAAACACGCAAATTCTATTTTAAACAAGGGAAATAACAATTACATGACAATCCTGTCTTCCAAATGTATATACTTCAAAAGCATCGTGTTTTTATAAACAATTACTCATTAGAAAGAACGAAAAGAAAACACACACACTGAAGATTACATGTGTTTTAGTTGCAACAACTTGTTTGTTAATAAACAATTGTCAACCTGTACCAGAAACAAACAATGGTCTGGAACAAATTATACACTAAGAACGACAACTCGACCTAGAATATAACTCAAATCTGTTGAGAATGTAAACAAACATTGATTTAAAAAAAGCATTAATATGAAGCAATTAGTAACAATCAGAATGCTGTAGCAAAGATCATCAGAAAATTGATCTGGTTTGATGCCCGGAGATGCCGCTAAGTGCTTTTTTACATAATCATGTGATGAATTGTCCTTGACAAAACTACAATTTATTCAGGTATCTAACATTACTAAAATATATCGATACCACGATAATACATTGATAATACTGCCTTGTTGAATAAAACTTATTGTCAAAGAAAGCAACAATAGTTCTATCGTCCACGGCCAACGAAAACATGACGATAAAGCATGCAAGTTCGGAAATTGACCGTCTCCAAAAATATTAAATTCTAAAATTGAGTTATCGTCTTTTTCGTTCCAGACCACTATTGAAAAGGCTATAATAAATATATAAAAACATATAGACATAAAGAGTATTGCTTTAATTGTGAATCAATTGTATTTCTGTTCGTTTTGAAATGTAATATTTCATAGACTCGCAAGATGTGTTTCTTTTGAATTGTAGCATGACTGTTTTAACAGGCGATGCCATTTTCTATGACACTTTTAACTAAATATCATTATCTTGATGCAAAATCCCGGTCGAATATACTAGTGGTACAATGTATACAAAAATATCAACCCCTCAGCACAACAGCAGTTGAATATTATTTCGAACAAGATTTAGTTTAATGAAAGAATGATATTTATGTGTGCATACCATTGTGTCAATGCTCTTCAACTTCGTATTTCATTGGGCTTTTTAACTATTTATAGATTCGAGCTCCACTGAGGAGTCATTTGTATGCGAAACGCGCGTCTTGCGTAAATACTTAATTTCAAGTCTTGTATTTATGATGAAGTTTCTTACAATATTCTTGGAAGGTGGTTATAGGAAAAATACGTCAAATTAGATGACATATTAACGAAATAATACTCATTTATATGTTTTTATAATCATTCAGGCATATTGAAATTGAATCAAATAAAACCATTATAGGATTGTTTCACGTTTTCTTAGAGAACCTCATGCATCACTGTTTACATGTAACATTTATTTCTTCACATGCAAAACCAAAACCAGATGTGAATAGTCATGTTCGTGTTTGAACTTCTACATCTCACATATATTCGACTTACCATTGATACTTTTATGCTCGCTTAGTAAATTATTATTCATATTTATCATTTAATACCTTTTGTAATATCGGATTTGTAAATCAAAAATTGTGTCTCGATAAAGTAAAAATCGGCTCAATCATACGAATCCTAATACCTCATTAGCCAAAGTCCTGACATGGGGATACAAGCCAGTTATTTGACTATGAAAAGGGGATATCCATAAAGCATGAAAACCGACAAAATCAAACGTAAAACATTATCAGCGAACATAGCGAGTGGAATTGAACCGTCATGTTCCTGACTTAGTAGAGACATTTATCGACGAAATTGTGAGTTAAACATTAATTTGGAAAAAAACAGCTGCAATATGATCATACAAAACATATATAAACGCACAATTTATGTACATTTATATAGTTTAAAATTAGATTTAAATACGTATCGTTTAAAAATTTCAATGTGACAATGGAAACTATTGACCTTGTAACGCTTCAGATATATTCAGACGAAGGAGAAATATCAATTTGAATAGTTTAAAGTAATTCAATGAATAGTAAACAAAGAATTCATACGACATTGGGGATTTGCTAAGGAAGATTACTGAGAAAATCCAAATTTAGAAACCGGTTGATATTAACAAATTAAATTGTGAGTAGTAACACTATTGATTTTTTTATATGTATACTTGTATTAATTTGATTGCGTTCAAAACGTGATATACAGTATAACCTGTGTAATCTGCCACACTGGGGGAAGGGGTGTATTTAGCAGAGTGTCGAAAAACTCATTTTTTCTGCAAGGATAGGCATATATTGGGACCATGAACATTTGTCTTATAAAGCAGGATTTTGGAATACTCAGGTATCAAATAAGTCAGGTTACGGAGTACTTTCTTTCCAATTCATGCACGATTAGACAAAACATCAACACCGTATACCTAATGCACTCAAGCATTAAAAACAGTAATACTTAACAAATCAATGAACGCTGATTTGTAGAAACTGAAATCACGTAAAACAGATCGTAAGATTTGAATAACGTTATTGTAGCCTGAAACAGTACCTGAGTTACTTTACTGTAATATCTGTTTCATGAATCAATGAAAAAAAACAGCATTAGACACATTTTACTGGTTTCAGTTTAAATGTGGATAATTCCTGTGGAAATCTAATACCATTAACCTAGAAAAAACTGTCTATTAACAGGTGAGGCTTACTTCGTTTTATGTTTTTGTCGTTCAGTCCGATTTGCGTGATCAAGAAATAAAGGATTTAGATGATACACATAATTTTCGATTTTTGATTGGTCTTCACGCTAAACCATGGGATAGAGTAAGTTATGTCCTCGTATTAATCAATCGAAATCGGACATTTTACTGTGAAGTCTAATGAATTGTTTTAACAAATAATATGAAAGTAAACATACCTAGAAATGTCCAATTGCACGAGTTCGCTGTCAATTTATAACTATATTTATGTTTTTATTGGGTTATTTGACCGTCGTTAGTATACTGATGTTACCTCACTATTTAATCAGATGGCGCCTAAACGTCTGAAACACACAGAAAACGTTGGAAATATTTTTTTCGATTTCATGCATCAAACATTGTTTATTTATTTAGAATTAACAAAATAACATTTAAGCATGTTAATATCGGAACTTGAATCAAAGCTGTGAACATGAATTGGACAGATAATGCCCTTTAAAATGCAATATTTCAAAGTAAAGCTTTGGTATCATGTTTTTGTCCGATCTCTAATAATGTTTCATTTTTCTAACTCCACGTGGTTCTTTTTATAACTGTTATAATTGCTAGAAAAACAAAAATGATATATTTCGTGTAATGTTCATTCAAGTATTATTCGTGATTAAATGCGGTTACGTTATATAAACTAAGTATTACATGTATCTGTTCCTGTCTACATTATATACAAGACATGTAGCACGTTTAAATACAATTTACAATTCTCAGTTCCCATATCAAACATAATCATAATTTCTTTATTTCTTTTAAAATCCCAGGAACCTCAACAAGGTCCATTATATAATCGAAATACAAGTTAAGGTCTTTTTTATTGGACATTTAAATCTGCCTTATAACTTATAGTTCAAGATAAAAACAGAAAGTATGTTATTCATAATTATCTTATCGATTATGCCAAACATGAAATAAATATGAATAATAACCATTGCCCTTGAAATCTTTTTTTATTGTAATCTATACTGCCATTTTAAATAGAATGTAAATACACATTCTATTTTTAGGAACATACATAGAAACAAGGAAGATAACAAAACTGATTAAATGACAGGTCAAGACATGTATCGAAAGGAACCGAAAGTATGAGCTTACAGTGTAGCGCTGGTGAATCGAATAGTAAGACTAATACATTTTCAACCGACAATGTCGTCGATGGATCCAAAATCCTTTGTAGTGGTCAAAAAAGAGGTTTTTTCTTTAATCAAGGTGTTTCTAATAATGAAAGTAATACACACATTACCCAAAATGAAAATAGTGGTTCGATAATACAGAACTCAGGACAAGCACAGCAATTAGGAACAATCCATAACCAAGAATTTATTGTCCAGAAAAATGGACATACAAACACTAATACTCTTATTGAAAAGAAACAAAAATCACAGTTTACAGAGAAACAAATTGGTGACGGAAACGAAAGGAGAAGCACACGTACAAAATTTAGATCATACTCAAAATTGACGATTCGGAAACAATCCTTTATCGGTTGGACGTCAGAATGTATGCTACCAATATGGAATTTTGCTATGGCTGGTTTCTTTTACAAAGGTAAATAACTCATGATTGCAAATCCACAATAATAATACCAATTGCTGTTATATGAAAGTCTCCACAACAATGATATGATGCTTTTTTATGTGTCTATACAGTTTATTGCCAATCTAGTTAAATTGTGCAAATATATATTGATATTTATTCTGTTTATTCAAAAGTTCTGAAATTACAAAACTATTGTTGAAACTATCTTGGGACTCTGTTGGAGCAATGTACCCTGCGTATAAAATTTAAAAGTGAAATGTTCTAACCAAAGTAAAACACTTCAAACAAAGAATTTTCTAACTTTTTTAGTGTTTAAAAATATGGATTATTAACTATACAAATCACAACTTTCACCCTCTACATGTTTCCTTTTCTCATAAGCTCACTACAGATGACCTTTGTTTTGCGATACTTGACCCGCAAAGGAAGTCGTCTAAGTGACTGATTTCTTTTCCGGATAGGGCTGAATATTGATAAGATTTATTACTAGTTGAACTGAACAAAATTGGTAGTGTCTCATTTCTGAAACTCAGAAGTCGAAAATAAACTGATAACGCCATGGCTTAAAAAAGAAAAAGACAAAATCAAAACAATAGTATACATAACATAACATAGAAAACTAAAATTAAAGCAACCAGAACCTCACCAAAAAGTGTTCGCGTCTTTATTTGTAAAGGGTGAAGGGTTAAGGGTGCCTATGTGTACATATTAATTTGAATAATTCAACAATATGTCGTGTCAGTAAAATGTCAAACTATCTAAATGTGCTTTGGTATTTTGAGGGTGGGTGTTGATGGCATTGATTAGATCCATTCTTGTTATGTGTTTTCACAATTATTGTAGTCTTTTTTTCAAATTTCCACACATTCATCGTGTATCCTTGTTGGTTTTTTTAATAACACGTGGAATCGTTTGAATACCCTTTATCCAAAACAAACATTATATCGTTAATTCTTACGTTTGATGATCATTTCTATAACATGTATAAAATTTAACCAAAAGCTGTTGTGAACAACGATCCATTGTTTTTATAGTCATACACATATCTGACTTGCAATTGAATTATCTTCTCATTTTCCTCTATTAACATGTTTAATCTTTTCTCATGCTAGCATTCTCTTTCGTTGATAAAATTGAAATCAAAGAACATTATCATGACATAAGTGATGGTCTTTTGTTTACGTGGATCAGATAAAGACCGCCATTGAGTGTGGGATTTTGTTGTTTTTTCTGACATTAGGCTGTTTTCTGCTCTTTGGTCGGGTTGCTGATTTTTTGACACATTACTCATTTGCATGCTGAATTTTATTTTATTAGCATGCTCACCTCAGTAAAGGAGTTGGACAACTAATTAACTACTGCTTTACCACCACAAGATTTTAAAACTGTTTATTAATTTGATGAGTTATACAAGATAGTAGTGTTTAGTCAGAATGATGTATGACGGTAGCAACACATATCTGTAAAGGAAACATGATAACAATTTTGGAGCTAGCAAGATGATTCTTGGATTTCAATATTTTCGTTGTATTATCTTCACAATATGATACATAAAGAGATGCATTATTTTCTGTGATATAAAATTCGGATTTGCAATGTAAATTTTTCTGTTGTTGAATATTTGATTTCATAAGAAAATTCAGACTTACAAAAATCTAATCATACAATGAAAGCATTGCTAATTTGTGTATGTATGTTACTCGCATTTAAGAAATTCTTGTCCAAGAAACAAACAAAATCATTGTATAAATATTGTATGTTTTTTTACTTTATTTTTTATATCACATGTCTGATAAAACAAAATTAAGTGTTTGTGGCCTAATCAGTTCAAATTGTAGCTGACCATATTTTTGTATTTCCCAAATACGCATTTAAAAGCTGCAATGTTATCATTGGTTTAATCAATAAATACAGAGAAGCTCTCAAGAGAATGTGTCGCTCACCAGAATCTACTTGAGTTTTTGAAATCATATAAAAAGATAAAAATCATTTAATAAATACTTAAATAATGATTTAGGCCAAAATTTGTTTGAAATTGGCCCCATTATTTAATAGTAAATCCTGGTTGCCATATTGAACAGCAAAACAGCAACAAAGTAGCACCAATTTATCAGCATCTCACAAAGAACATTTATGACACGTTTAGTTTTATTCCAAGCAGTGCTTCTCTAAACGTAGACATTTGTATGTATTTCCCCATAGATCCAATGTTAAACTAAGTCCCCCGCTAGCGGGCATTTTGGATGATAAATCAGCTATAAAGTAACAACACTTGTTCAGCACCTCATTAGGGAACATCCATGCTATGTTTGCTTTCGTGATATTCAGTGGTTCCCTAAAAGAAGACATGTGTTTTTATTTTCCCTAGGGTCCTATGTTTAACTAATTCCCCCGCTGGTGGCCATCTTGGATGATCCAAATTAACAACACTTGATCAGCACCTCATAATGAACATTCATGCTATGTTTGGTTTCATTCCATTTAATTGTTCCGTAAAAGAATTCATTTGTACGTATTTTCTATAGGGTCCCATGTTAAACTAAGTCCTCTGCTAGCGGCAATCTTGGATGAATGATTTGCTACAAAGTAACAACACTTGACCAGCACATCATAAGGAACACCCATGCCATGTTTGGTTCAATTCCATTCAGTTATATCCTAGAAGAAATTCAAAATGTAAAAGTTAACGACGATGACGACGACGGACGACGGACGTTTAGTGATGAAAATAGGCAACTTGGCTCCTCGGACCAGGTGAGCTAAAATAAGATAATAGAAATATCAATTAGTCAAACCGACAAAATTTACAATAATTCACCAAGAGAACAACACATAAACAACTTTCTTTACAGGTTTTGCTGACATCGTGGCTTGTTTTGAGTGTGGTCTAGTACATAGACGATGGCAAAAAGACGACGATCCTGTCAAAAAACATATACAATGGCAACCTGACTGTCCTTATATAATAGAACTGATAGAAGATGGCATCCAGTCGTGTGTAGACCTTCAACGTTTGGAATCAAATAATTATGAAGAGGTATGTTTTCCAAATAACACCCTCAACTAAAATATCTATCAATAGAATTATTGTCCTTATACGGGGATGATATAACTACAACACCATAAAAATTTGAGGATATGATACATTAGCAATGTCACAGGGTAAATGGCCACTTGGTCTTTCTAAATAGGGCGTTGAATATTGTGACTAAATAACATGTAGCAAACCATTTATTTCACACTGAAAGTACATAATAATAATAAACATTTATTTCAAATGTTAACTTGAAGTTTCCTTATAAATTGAACTATGAATTGGATATAAGTACATGCATGATAAGGCCTAAAAGAAAATGTGCTTACCTGAAAGTAGGGAAAAAGTTAGGTCTCCCTTATGTAGCGTGCGTGCTAAAGTGTGTGAAACTCGCATTAGTACGAGTTCACCGTATATATAGTGCTATAAAAAGTGGCGGGGTTGCATGCATAATAACTTCGTGCAGAGTAGTATATAGAATAAAGTCTTTTTCTAACTGTCCGTCAATGAATGAATGAATGAATGAATGAATGAATGAATGACTGAATGAATGAATGTATGAATGAACGTAGTAAATATATAGTACACACAACATATAGTGTAGTACTAGTATATAACTGTACTCTAATAAATAGCTACGGTGACACATTCTCGGCCCATGGGGAAAATTTCGTCCCCGAAATTTTTATCTCATAGCATGACTAGTTCAAAAGGAAAATATAATAGTAAGCAAAATTATCTGCCATAATACATAGCAATGACAAATTCTGTACACACACACACGAACAAAATGAACAAAACGAAATCATATGATCCCGAATTTAGGAAAAAGGACAAGTAAAAAAAAAACTATTCATGTGAAATTCCATCATGCCAAGTAGATAGGCTGCAAGTGCAACTCTACCAAGGTAGAATGGTGGAAATTCATAGCATGAAACATATAGATCTTATCCTTGTATCAAAACTCTAAAATAGTATCTACGAAAATAAAATTGAAATAACGCAATACATGTATGTATGTAATGTATGCATGAACACAAAACGACAGTAACCCAACAAGGATCATTTCACAGTGGTACCAGCCAATTTTGTTTCATTTCCCAAAATGATTCTCTCCATATACTAAAACCATTTACAACCAAGATCCTCCGAGGGATGTACACCATCCACTAGCTTGGAAAAGATATATTTTATCTTATCACCCTTTTTCTTGTGTACATACGTGTGAAGGAAAGGAGTGATCATATTGTTTCTACAATTAAGCTCAGTTATGAACTTATTTATTTCCCGCATGATATCGTGTAACTTTTCTTGCATTTTTGGATATTCCTCCTCATACAATAGATATTTTGTTTTATTTATCCTAAGCCTATGACTATTCCAATCCCGGAAACTAGACGTTGTAATAGTTGTGAATACAACTTTTCCCCCAAACTCCTTAATTCTACGCTCAGTATCCGAAATAATATCTTTCATTTTAGAAACATGATCAACTTCCAGATCTAACCAAGACTCTTCGTATAAATTAAATTGATCTTTTTTCCTTGTTAATGTACAGATATCAGGAATTCCAACAACAAAATATATTATACAACCACTCATATCGCCCTTTAGTCTAGAAACCGCTATACGGCACAAATCTTGTAATCTACCACCAGACTTGATATAAATATCCTTACAAGCCATCCCATAGAAACACTTTCCTCTACTAGACGTGAACAGATATGAATGAGGATAAGACACCATATCTATAAACAACAAAAAAAAACCTTTATAAAACTATATTACACCATATGAATAAAAAGAATGAAAAAGACAAATATCAATGAATATACACACAAACTTAAAACAACTTAAAACTGACACAAAAATATCAACGATACAAAACAAAATCCTGATACCGTTGAGGAACTCTGCTCTGTCTTGTCGTACGACGTAAAACAGGTTGTGCATCCGTTTGCTCACGTGTATCAGAATTCTCTATCGAATTATCACTGCCTGATGTACCCCTAAATGTAGAACTAGAACTAGGATTTAACTCAGACTGACTTATACGTGTCTGACCAGACGTATCACTAAAAACTTCACCACTATAACCTGACTGTGTTATAGACAACGGACGAGAACTACTAAAATCGGAACTGACACTTGAAACGGGTAAAGAACTACCAAAAGATGTCGGTAAAAACTCTGGTGCTCTAGGATTTAAAACCAAAGAAGCATTTCGGTTCTCGTCTCTTATCCCTGGAGACCGAGTGACAACAACACATATATCGTCATCTTCGTCTTCGTCTTCGTCTTCGTCTTCGTCTTCGTCTTCCTCACTGTTAACACTTACCTCATTTAGCGTTTGATCATTTTCATCTCTTTTAGCGATATCGTCTTTTTGTAATTCCAGAGAAGGTCTAGTTGGAGATTTATCCTTTTTACTTCTTGACCGAGACTGTTCTCGTACTATCTCTTCGGTAGGTAGTGAGAAAATAGGTAGTATCATATTTCTATGTACAGTCACCTTCCTTGAACGACCGTGTTCAGGTTTTAGTATGTATACAGGTATACTTGGGTCAGGTTGAGATTCTATAATATATGGATCTCTATCCCACTTGTTCTGAAGTTTATGCTTACCTTTAAATCCGACTTTCTTTAATAAAACTCTATCTCCCTTCTGTAGATTAGAATGGCGTACCTTCAAGTCATACCTAGTCTTATGACGTTTACTTGCCTTTTCAGCTACATTAGCGGCTGTCTTGTAAGCGAATTTCAATCTCTTTTCTAAATTACTTACGTATGTTTTGTGATCTTTTACAGGTGAGCCAGATGAAATCCCTAAGAACGCGTCTATCGCCAGTCTTGGATGCCAACCAAACATTAGAAAGTTAGGACTATATCCTGTACTTTCATGTCTGGATGCATTGTAAGAATGGACAAGAGGTGCTACATAGGTTTTCCAATCTGATTTCTGATCTTCCTCTAACGTACCTAACATGTTCAATAGTGTCTGGTTAAACCGCTCACACTGTCCGTTTCCCTGAGGATGATACGGAGTCGTCCTGGACTTCTTAATATTAGCTAACTTACACAACTCCCTTATAATCTTCGACTCAAAATTACGACCCTGGTCGCTGTGTAATCTAGTCGGAAATGAATAATGCTGGATGAAATTCTCCCATAGGCACTTAGCTGTTGTTTTAGCCGTCTGATTACGTGTAGGTATCGCTTGAGCATAGCGAGTGAAATGGTCCGTAATGACTAATATGTTCTCATACCCACCTTTTGACTGTTCTAAAGTAAGAAAGTCAATACATACTAACTCAAGTGGATACGATGTATGTATACTTACCATTTCGGCAGTTTTTTTACACTTTGTCTTCCTCAAAATACAGTTTTTACAGGACATTACCTTTGTCTCTACATCTTTGTCTACACCAGGCCAAAAGAATCTAGACTTCACTAGAAATAGTGTCCTATCTCTGCCCTGGTGTCCAACATCATCGTGTAGACCCTGTAAAACGATATCTCTGAGTACTGATGGTAACACTAGTTGTACTACCTTTTCATTATACAGACTACTGTGCCTGTATAATATCCCATCTTTTAAGGCCAGTTTATCCCAGTCCCGCAAATACTTACGGACATCTTGATGTTCTAAAGATATCTTTCTTTTTGTGGGTTTATGCCCGCTCTGTACTAAGGCAATAACTCTCCGAATAGATGGGTCTGCGTTCTGTTCCTCCTGCCAGTCAATAGTACTAATATCTACCTCATGTAAATCCTCAGTAACGACATTCTGAGTCAATAAAATGGTCTCAATAAATGGACTGGGTGAAGCTATACAAGATGTACATAACGCTTTTATGGCATCATTAAACATCTGTTTAGTCACCGGCTGTATCCTAGATAACGCATCGGCGTCTATATTGGACTTACCTGTTCTATAGGTCAATTTGAAGTCATAGTTAGAAAGGGAAGCGACCCATCTATGCCCGACGGCGTCTAGCTTCGCTCGATCAAATACATATGTCAGCGGATTATTATCCGTTTTGACTTCAAATTTGCTACCATATAGATATTCGTGAAATTTATCTGTCACCGCCCATTTAAGAGCTAAGAATTCTCTTTTATGGGTTGGGTACAGCCTCTCCGCTCCTCGTAAGCTACGGCTTGCATAGGCAATAACTCTGTCAATGCCTTCCTGTTTCTGGTATAGTACTGCCCCTAAACCGTCATTACTGGCGTCAACATGCACAGTAAACGGCAAGGTATAATCAGCATAAGCCAGTATAGGAGGAGAGGTTAATTTCTCTATTACCTTTGTCATAGCTTCCTGCTGAGCTTCATCCCAAAACCACTTAGTTGGCGCCTTCTTGCGTTTTACCTTAGATTTCTGTTTCTGTGTACAATGACCAATTAAAAGGTCATTTAAAGGTTTTACGATCTTAGCGTAATCCTTTATGAAACGTCTATAGTAAGATGTGAAACCAAGAAACCTCCTCAGATCTTTCACATTCTTAATGGTAGGCCAATTTTTCACGACAGAGATCTTTTCTGGATCTGTTTTTATACCCTCATTGGACACAATAAAACCCAGATACTTGATCTCTTTCTTGAAAAACTCGCATTTCTTACCTTTCAACTTCAGGTTGTGTTCCTTTAATTTGGAGAAAACGGATTCTAACCTCTTCAGATGCTCTTCTTCTGTCTTTGAATAAATAATGATATCGTCTAAATATATTAGACATTCCCTCAAATGTAACTCACCCATACTTCGTTCCATAAGCCTTTGGAAGGTGGAACATGCGTTAGTGAGCCCAAATGGTAATCTGTTGCATTCGTAGAACCCTAAGGGTCCTAAATTGAATGCTGTTTTATGTTTGTCTGACTCTTTAACCCCGCACTGCCAATAGGCTGAGCGAAGGTCCAATTTTGAATAGTACCTGGCTCCTGCTAAACAGTCCAAAGTATCATCTATTCTTGGCAAACTTCTGGCGTCCAAAATAGTCTTTTTATTAATCTTTCTAAAATCAATACAAAAGCGTAAGGACCCATCTGGCTTCCGTACTAATACTACATTACTAGAGAAAGGACTAGATGACTCCCGTATAGCCCCTGCTTCTATCATCTCTCTAATATGTTCCCTTACCTCGTCAAACATTGATGGTGGTATCCTCCTATAGGGTTCTCTGAATGGTTTTTCATCTGTGAGATTTATCTCATGTTCTACTAGAGTGGTAAAACCTAAATCTGTTGGACCAGTCGAAAATATAGACTTCCAATTACAGATAAGGTTTTCCAACTTACCTTTCATTTCTGGTGTCAACTCTGTTAATTCCACTCCTAATTTTTCTAGTATTTTACCTTTATCTTGTTCATCACCTTTCTTTGGTGACTCAGTATTTTCATCTGAACTGTCTAAATCAGCATGACGTACTATCTTTACCTCATTTAATCCACAAATAACACTCCTAGGCTTAAGGTATATTGCCTTTGCTGTCATATTAAATACCCTAACTGGTACCCTGCTTTTACCAGTAGGCTTGAGGCTAACTACCCTAGGGCATATCCCTAAACTACCTTGATTATCATCAAGACACTCGGTAACTGCTGTCTGATTACCCGACTTTGTCTTACATAAACCAGTAACAGTCATGATAGACATTGGACTTACCTTAATAGGACGTCTATTTGTTGACTTTACAAGACTTGTAATACTAGCATCCATAGCTGAAAATGCTGTTTCCCATTCACGTGGTATATTTACCTGAGAGTCACATGTTAATGTGGACTTTATAGGTCTTAAAACGTTTGTACCTATAATAACAGGAACAGATCTGTTATAATCTGTTTCTGGTACAACCAATAACGGAACCATCATGGATTCAGTATGAAAAGGTACTTTTATATTTACCTCAACATATCCATGGTATGGTAACTGTGAACCTTCAGCAACTCGCACTGATAATATAAACTCATCTAAAGTTTTTACTGTCGGAACTGGATGTAAATATCTCAATGTAGGTTCACTAATAGTAGAAACCATAGATCCACTATCTATCAAAGACTTACATTTTTTCCCATTTACATATACATGTGTTTCATTTGACTTTCCAACCATCCTATCTAATAATGTAGTTCTAGGCTTACTTACTGTATCATTTTTAGATTTAGCTAATGTGGGACCATGTTTCACATCAACAAGTTTAGAATCCCCAATTTGTCCCTCATTGGAGATTCCTACTCGTTTAAATTATCTTCCATATACTGCATTGCATGCCCAGACTCTCTTTGATAAGTACCTCCTCGGTTACCACCCCGATCATTCTGATATCTATTACCTCGACCATTTCGCCGTGAATTATTTCCACGTCTATTATCACGAGAATACCCAGTGTTAAACTGATTATTACCCGTCGTCCTTGGTGCTTCCTCTGGTGTCTTTTTTTCTAGAGTGTCCAACCTTTTACCCATACGATCTATCTTTTTCAAGATATCATCAAGTTTGACTGAATCTGAAGAAATAGGCTGATGCTGAACAATGCTAGTAGGCTTTTCTGAATTTAACAATTCAAGCTCAATAGCCCTGATTTCTTTCCTTAATTGATCAAAATCCTTAACAGTGTCAAATTTATACCTACTTGAATTTTTAAGCAGTGGATCTCTTATCCCGGACCAAAATTTAGAACGAAGCATTTCATTCTTTGTTTCAAAAGTAATGTCACCTTTCTCAACAGCAGGCTGAATAATAGACTCCAAAGTCATACCAAAATCAGCTACTGTCTGATTTTGTTGTTGGGTCTCCTTATAAAACTTCTCAAGTAAGGCTTCGCTAGTATATACATTACCATACACACCCTCTAACTTATCAAGTATCTGCTGAGGAGAGGCATGCTCAGATAACGACAACAATAGGCTTCGTGCCTTACCCTTTAATGACCCTCTAACAGACTGTAATACAACTGAATCAGAATAATTCCCTTCACGTAAAACACACTTAACCTCAAACATCCAAACATCAAAAGTCGCTTCACTTTTAGCTTCACCAGAAAAAATTGGGAATCTCGGTCGCTGATATGCACTAAAACTACTAGACGTATTTCCAAAACCTTGGAACCCACCAGTACGTAAAAAACTAGACCCTCTTATGGGTGTAGGGGGAGGGGGCCTTGGTGGTACACCTTCCATTTTCACCTTTGGGGTACTGTGTCTTTGTTCATGACTCGCTATAACTTTATAATCCGTATGTGTATGTAAGAACTTAATCATTTTGTCTATGTCTACTTTAGACACATTTTCGACTAATTCGCCCTCCTCGGCGGATTTATTACTAGCCATGATACTTAATAAATGTTCAAACTGGGCTGACTGTGTCTTAATAAAATATTCAGTTCTATACAAGAACACGGTAACAATACTTGGACAATACAAATATATACACAAATACAAGGACAATACAAACGGAAATAATGAAAATGATGAAATGAGCATGAATAATGACTACTCACCTTTCACATGTCAAAGGTCAAAGTGCAAAAGAATATGAAACAGAGTCGTGCAGGGCTCTAGACTTGATATTGAAGTGCTGTGTTACTATTGAGATATACTGAAAAATATGTTAAAAGAGTTAATGATATATATATATAAAATATTTATAAATTTCAATACATAAACAATATCAAATATTTTTAAACAAATTTACTGTTATATTTTCTTTGTATAGTCTGAATAAAAGAAATACACTGCTCTGTTTATCTTTATCTTGAACACGTGATTTTCTAGTTGATCCTCATTTTTATATATATAGGTAGTCGTAATATATATAATCAATCCTACGGTTGAGTAGATTCGTAGTAAAACAAAATAACAAATGAAGTTCACTTCACAATCAATACATATTATACGGATATACTGATAAGCACATCATATGTAGTACATTCACAAACATTTTAATATGTTAGATTTATACATTTTCACATGAAACTAACATTGATTTCAAACTAATTGAAACAATTCACAAATCTTTCTATAAAGGTATGCGCTAAACACTGTAGTAATTATACTTTTGCGTACCTTGTCACACGGAACACATTAAAAATATACTCTCCATAATAATACATCAGGCCGGCATGTACAAATTTTCGTCAAACGGTTTTCGTTGTTTTCATTGCGAAACTGAGAAGCTGTTACTTGACGGAATACGGAGACGAATGGAGTCAAGTAGACAGGATATAACTAGACATCTATATTGTGCCGAATACTAAACTGACACGGACTTCATAGTCAACAATGGTACAGCATGAAGTAAGGATTGCCAATAATAATCTCGGTGGAACCTCCAAATTGTCACAGGGTAAATGGCCACTTGGTCTTTCTAAATAGGGCGTTGAATATTGTGACTAAATAACATGTAGCAAACCATTTATTTCACACTGAAAGTACATAATAATAATAAACATTTATTTCAAATGTTAACTTGAAGTTTCCTTATAAATTGAACTATGAATTGGATATAAGTACATGCATGATAAGGCCTAAAAGAAAATGTGCTTACCTGAAAGTAGGGAAAAAGTTAGGTCTCCCTTATGTAGCGTGCGTGCTAAAGTGTGTGAAACTCGCATTAGTACGAGTTCACCGTATATATAGTGCTATAAAAAGTGGCGGGGTTGCATGCATAATAACTTCGTGCAGAGTAGTATATAGAATAAAGTATTTTTCTAACTGTCCGTCAATGAATGAATGAATGAACGAATGAATGAATGAATGAATGACTGAATGAATGAATGTATGAATGAACGTAGTAAATATATAGTACACACAACATATAGTGTAGTACTAGTATATAACTGTACTCTAATAAATAGCTACGGTGACAGCAATCTGAAATCTTAACAAATATTATACAAAGAAAAATGTGCAGATAAATAAAGAAATACACATTTGCTGGCAATTACGTTGATACTTATTGCGATTTTAGTTGATCTGAAAAATTAATAGTTTCATATTCAAACTTAAGTGTGTTTTATTAGCTTTTGGAATAAATTAAGGCATCAGTAGTATACAATTGTTCGAAATTCATAAATCGATTAAAAAAAAACAAATTTAGGCTACAAATTAAAACTGAGGGAAACAGATCAATTATCAGAGGAGAACTACGACACAATAGAAACACAAAATTAAGACGTAACACACAATTAAACGAACTATAGTATTATGGCCCTTTTCCGGACTTGGTACAGGACATTTTAAGAAAACATGGTCGGTTAAATCTGGTTTTGTTGCTAGCCAAACCTCCAGCTACTATGACAATGTTTAATATAAATAAAATACAACATAACATGAAAGGACTACAATACAAATAAATGAGAGAACATATAGGAGAGAGAAAAACAAAAATAATAGCTATCAAAAGGTACCAAGTTAATAATTTAATACGCCAGACGCGTGTTTCGTCTTCACAGGGACGCTCAGATCAAAAAGGTTTGAAAGCCAAAACAAGTACAAAGTTGTAGAGCATAGAAGACAAATTTCTAAAAAGTTGTGCCCAATACGACTCAGGTTACCTGCTTGGGATAAGAACATCCTCAGTATATAGAATAATTTTATTAAACCAAGAGTTTTAAATGGTGAGGTTGAAATAATCCTTTCGTGAATTTTCCGGTCATTACGAGTTCCTTATTTCGTAACTTCAATAACCTTCCCTTTTCACGAATGTAACCTACCGAATTACATTGTTACTGGATATGTGATAACATAAGCATCACGACGAGTACCACATGTGAAGCAGGATCTTCCTACCCTTCCGGAGCACCTGAGATCACCCCTAGTTTCTGTTGGGATTCTAGTTGCTTAGTCTTTAGTTGTCTGTGTTATGTCGTCTGTACTTTTATTTGTCTGTTTGCCTTTTTATTTTGTTAGCCATGTCTTTGTCAGTTTATTTTCAATCTATCAGTTTTTCTGTCCCTCTGGTATCTATCGTCCTTCAAACAATCAATTTATACAAAAAAGTATATAATATATATACATGATAACACAGGAATAGAGACTAGCTACAGAATAAAAACGTATACATTAAACAATCTCAAGCAGTTCATAAAAAAATCACCGCTGAATCAGCCAAAGAAATCAACACACAAAGTGACGACACATTTGAATTTCTAAAAATTTACCAAAAATAGGATAGAAGAAGGATAGAATTCAATATTAGGTTTGTAATACTGATATATCGTTTATTTATATCAACCAGTAAATATAAAATTGGTTAAAGACATGAAGCTGTTGTTACAATTCTATTCTACCTGATTATCATTCATGATTCGAAAATTGGTGTTCTCTACTCAACAGCATTTATAATGTCTTTTGCTATTTGTATTAAATACACCGAAACAGTATGTCTTTTGAGGACGCATCATAACAACAAAACATAAATAATATGTATATGTGGATACATTATCGATGTGACGTATTCTGTTTTAGGATATGGAAATGACTGGTAAGTAATATACAACTGTTTTACAATTATTATTCTAATTAAATAAGTTTTCTGGAAGAAGAAAGTCGGTCATCGTTGTTTGTGTCTTTTCTACTTGTTGCATGGATACCCCGAAGTTTATATACCTAATCAGTCTTTCCTTTTTTAGTAGTTGTTATTTTATTTTTCTTAAATCTGATATCTTGTGTATTTGTAAGAGATTTTATTGATACATGGCGAAACGTAAAAATCATGATAGCTGTTGACCGCATGATCTGGTATTCAAATGAATAAATCTATATATGTATTGCTATGACATTCTATAATGTGTGGGCTATCATTTGTTGCCGAATATAATAATTGTTTTTCGTGTATTGGTGTGTACCTTGTTTGTGTTTATTTTTGGAATATACAAAAAATGTCTGGTATGCTAGCCAAATAAACGATTCGTTACAAGTTACTAAAATGACACATCGATTGACTAATTGTCATTGTATGGCTTCTGACACAAAAACACATAAAATTGATAGTCAAATTCATCTAAAGTCAACTTTGCCTGAGGGAGTCGAAACCTTAGTTTCTTAATAATTTCAAAATTTATGAACGGAACAGTTTTAAAAATCATGTCAGTACTGAAGTACCGACTACTGAGCTGACATAGACTATGATAAACCTTATTTATAGTGGCCAAGAAGATGTGTAGCTGGAACTGTCGTACGAATTATCACAGACTTTTTAGTTAATAACGCTTTATTGAATACAACCGTAAAAATTTGCACGATTCAAATAGCAAATACAATTCCTAAAATTGACTATACAACTTGAGTACAAACAAATACTAACGTGTACCTCTAAAAAGATTTGCTAAAGAAGTTTGATCGATGGTTATGATTTTTTATGTTTTAGTAACTAATAATCAGCGATAGTCTGAAAGCTCATACTTGTTAAAGTTTAACCGATATAAAGTTTAAATCCTGTTTCCATCCAATTTAGGTACAGAATATCCATTGGCATTTGTTTTTTTTAAAGGTTTTACAGTACATATGATCACCATAATATTATTAACGGCATGATTTTATAACATAAGTATGGAATTAAAAATATGAAAACATTATGGAGACAGCAAATGGTTACCTCCGTGCTATGATTTTCGCTTGTTGTCTTTTTGTCATTGGTCATTTTTTTTTTTCAAAACAAAACTCTGTTATGGCTCAAAAGATGAATGTTCGATGTTGATTGATAAAGGATCATACCATAATCCTTCTTGATATTAGTAGTCGTGCATCGCTAAATCACTGTTTGAAACAACTATTTCAACTATATGCACAATATCGCTACATCTTCTTCTTGCGAAACAACTGATTAAACATCTATTTGTTGTGTTTTACAAATTGAACACAATAAAACTATTACATTATGAAATTCCTTTGAATTTTAACGGTGATATAGATTTCTGTTCTTTAGATGAATGTACAGGAAGAAATAAAGTAGTCACAGCGACTGCATCTATTAGTTCAAAAGACTCAACAACCGATGAAAGACTGCTATGCAAAATTTGCCTGACGAATCCGTTGCAGATAACAAACCAACCATGTGGACATTTCTCCATGTGTGAATCCTGTTATACTCGTATTAGATATAAAAACAACAGATGTCCAATTTGCAGATGTCCAATAAAAAATACTATTCGAACATTCGTTCCATAAGATCATTTCAGCATATGGAAGACATTTTAAAACTTCAGTGCAAAATAAAAGCGAACATAAACAGTAAATCGTATACTGAGCTTTTAAACGTTTATGTCGAAAAGGATTTGTATGTGCCAAAACAATATATTTGTAAATGAAATATAATTTTGCAATGTTTAAAACGTAACAATAATAATAGACGACATTTGTTATTGATTACAAGGGGTACAATCAAAATCACGTGATGGATATACACACACCGGAAGTTACAGTCGAACTCGCCGCTTGAAAGGTTAGTAGTTGCATTTTCTTGTTTATATCAATTAAATTTTGATTAATAAGTTGGCACACCGAATGTCGGATAGTATGTAGTTTTTTTTTTTTTGCTAGAAAGCGTGCAGTTATTTCAAACACTTCGACACTGTTCCAAATTTTCGACGGATAACACACACACTCAATATTTTTTCAACGGATAACCACACACTTTGAATATTTTTAATCAAAATTTCATAAAATTGTTTTCTTTATGATTTGTTTGGCAAAATAAATGCATGTCTCAATTCAACACTGCTACTATTGATTTATACAATAATTTTTTTTACTATAAACGCTTGGTTTATTGTCGAAAATTTCAAAATTTTCAAAAATGATACCACACACACCGAAAAAAACAACGGATAACACACACACATTATTTAAGCTAATCGCAAAGAACGTAAAAACAAACAATCATCATGACATGCAGTTCGTACTAAGTGGTTGTCTTCATGAGTTTATAGTCTAAACCATTCATTATTTAAGTTAATCTCGTATAAATAATGAAATTTTGGCTTGCAAATGTTGGATTTTATCCCTGTGTGCATATCCATGTGGTCTTTCAGATGGGATGCACGACTAAATGTAGCTTCACATTGGGTATATTTGTGATCGCCTCCCTTGTCCTCATACAGGCAGTGGTTCTTCAGATAGGCATCTGTTGTAAATGACTTGCCACACGTTTTACATATGAATGGCTTATGGTTTTGGTGTTTTTCGCTTGCCAAATGTGAAGTAAAGTTTGACTTGCTGAAAAAAAAACAAGCTTGCATTCATTACATGAATATGGCCCCTGTCCATCATGCCTCATCTCATGTTGTCGTAAACCACTTCGACCTTTAAATTTCTTTCCACAGTGCTTGCACAAATGTGACATATTCTATAAATAAATAGAAAGAAAATTGATTTTTTTAAAATGAATATAAGAAAAATATAAATAATCTAACAATAGATATAATCTATTTAAAAACTTATCTCTCATCGCTTCTGTTTTGAGATATGTTGGTGTCATGCGTGAGTTACTACTACGGGAGAGGTTAACGACTATGACTGGCTATAAAGCCCTTTTACGGTAGGAAAACTGAAATTTATGTATTTATATTGATATGCAAATGAGATGATTTCGGTTCTGTATGTTAATCAAACCTGTTCACCCTTTGTTATACAAATGCGTTAATTCCCTTCAATTAACATTCGATAAACAATCAAGGTCGTGAAAGCTGCAACATGATTTGTCGAACAGAACACCATTCCGAGTTCACTTGTATCAATTTTTAAGACCTCTAACCAGGTTTTGTAAGATACACCTCGCGACATATAAGAAAATTAAAGCGATGAGAGATTGCTTTTCAATTAAAATGTTATATAGGTTAAGGCTTATATTAAATTGTTCTGATGTTTTTAGTATAATGTAGTAAAATACATCATTTGACTTTGCTTAAAACTTTGTACATACCTTCAGTTTCGGTTTGTGTGTGTGTGTGTGTGTTATCCATTAAATTAATGGGGTGTGTGTGGTATCATTTGTGAAAATCGGCTATTCTCCTGTCAAACGACCATTTATCGTAATTATTTGATTGATTAAATCAAAATTAAAGATGATGAATTAAAAAATGCATTCTTTTTCCACTAAAAACTCCCATAACATTGACTTTTCAGAAATTTTGTTATAAAAACATATGAGGTGTGTGTGTTATCTGGTGAAATTTTGGAACTGTGTCGAAGTGTTAGCATTTACTGCACGCTTTCCAGCAAGGATAAATGTGTATTTCAAAACTAGATAGTATCCGACATTCGGTGCACTACCTTATTTATTAAATTTTATTGATATAAACAAGTAAATACGACAACTTACCTTTCAAGCGGTCTGCTCGACTGTTACTTCCGGTGTGTGTATATCCATCACGTGATTTTGATTGTACCCCTTGTGATTAGTTGGTACTGTATTATTAACATTTGTTTGTTTGAGTATGATCTAATATATGTTATTACACAATATTATAGAGTAGAATTACAATCGGCTACAAAATATTTTTTGTTAGCGTTTTATTTTTAAAATGGGTAATCCTACCCTAGTGTTCCCCTATATACGTGTTTTGTTGACATACATGTAGTACTAACCTTAGAGACATGAATTTATTGAAGAAGGGCGAATGATACCATAGTCACTGTCAAACTCATAGAAACAAAAACTGTCAACGCTATTGCTAAAAAATGTAAAAAAAAGACTAACAGACAAATAATAGTTAACAAGACACAACATAGAAAACTAAAGACATAGCAAAACGAACCCCACAAAAAAATGCGGATGATCTCAGGAGCTCTGGAAAGGTAGGCAGAGCGTGCTCCACATGTGGCATATATCTGCTGCTCATGTTATTACAAATCCGGGAAATTGTCTAATTCGGTAGGTTACTTTCGTGACAGGAACGGCATTGTAGTTACGAAATAATGAACATATCCAATATCATCTGTGAAAATGATAATCCATACCGGTCAACAAACTCAGTTTTAGTTTGTAACCCGGATTTGTTCTTTCTCTATCGATTTATCAATTTCGAACAGCGGTATACTACTGTTGGCTTTATGTATGGAGGAATGAGAAGGGATAATATATATATACTCGGTGTGCAGTCGCTGCTGGTATGTTACTTCATAAAAATAGAAAGATCACAATTTGGAAACTGAGCTCATTTCTTTTGTTTTCAACTTACCCTCATTATCAGTTTTTAGGTGTACATCAAGATATGAGGCAGACTCAACTGTGACTGTTTGATACTTTATCTCAATCAAGTTTGATGGGGTAGATGCTGTTCACATAGTCATCAAATTTTGAATAACATCGTGAGAGAACATCATCATTATATGGGAAAGTAAAGTTAAAGAATATTACTTAACTTCTTATCTTTCTTCCTAAGAAGTTTCTGTATAAAGTCAGCCTCATAATAATAAAGAAACAAGTTGGCAAGAAGAGGGGCACAATGGATTCCACGTCCTCCAAACATATCAAATATGTCACTTTCAAAGATTTTCTGTTTGAAACAGATTGCTTCTAGTGATTCTTTTTAAAGCAGGATATGAAACAAAGCAATACTAACACCTTCAACTTAGTTTGGAAAGGGGAATATTTGAGTAACGTGTAGAAAAATCAAATGTTTTAATACTTTTGCAAGATGGAAGATTCATATAAGCTGGAGGTTTTTCTAAAATTGAATCAGGTTCAACCCATCTTTTTTTCGTAACATGTTCTAAACCAAGTCAGGAATATCGCACGAGATGAATGTGACTACACACTTTGTTAAATCGGTCTTGATTTGGTCATTTTGATAACAGTAAGCTACAAACGAGGTTAATCCCCCTTGTTTCTCTCTCGGAAATTGACAATAGATTGACTTTATGCGTTTGATGATACAATGAGAACGCCAAAAATACCATGTTTATAATAGTTTAATGTGTATGAAGAAAACACTTTCAATTGTTTTTCTTTTGACATTTCTTTTCATATCTTTCAAATGTCGTTTTGAATTATCATCGGTTTTAAGTATTTCAAGATATTGACGAAACAAAACGCGTACCGTGTACATGAATAGTTTTTTTTTATAAAAAAAATGCGAATCCATGAAAAGTTAACCGCCTACAGCCAATTCGAGATTAAAGATGGTTATTTTCCCAGTGTAGAACAATAAGTAGTGTTTTTGAACCCTTGTTCAATGGAAACAGAACAAATTTAAAAAAGAGGGACTTTTTACATTTTTTTTTTACCCACTTTATGTAGTTTACTTGTTTGTGTATAATTTTGTATCATATTAAATGAATTTCATTATGCGTATATTTTACATATTCAATATCCATAAATGTTAACTGAATTTGCCAAAATTAAACAACTAGTATTATTGGCTTATATTTCCTTTATTTGGAAACACCACTTTTGGTTTACAGCGTAAGTGTGTTATCTGCTAGATAATATAAAAATTTCTCGTTAAAATAAACAAGTGTCCTAAGTTTCCGTTCAGTGGGACAATTCTATTGTTTTTCTGTCACATGATTTCTTTGTTTGAATTGAACAACGATCATTGTTTGGGAATCCACCTTCAACTTTAAAATTGTGAACGAACATTGTACAGAAAAAATATTTAAAATTTCCGCATTAGTCAAAATTTCTTGATATTAGTTTTACGTTGTTTGAATCGGTCCGATGTACAGCTATTTATATTTTAATATTGTATCATATATTTGGTCTTGTTTTATGTGTCCTTTTGTTGCTGTCTATTCAAGTAATCTTACTCCAATTATGTTTGTCATACAGAACCTTTGTGAATGATGGTTATCTCTGCCTACATTCAAGGGTTTTTAGTTATATGAATAAAGGCAACAGTAGTATACCGCTGTTCAAACTCATAAATCCATGGACAAAAAACAAAATTGGGGTAACAAACTAAAACTGAGGGAAACGCATAAATATAAGAGGAGAACAACGACACAACACTACAATGTAACACACAGAAACGGACCAAGCATCAGACAAAATCCCACGAGAATAACAAATATAACATCAAAACCAAATACAAGAATTTGGGATAGACAAATACCGTGACACGTATTATCGCAATGTCAATTTACACTCAAAAGTAAGAGAAAACAAACGACGCAACGTTAAATTGTAACACACACAGAAACGAACTATAATATAACAATGGCCATTTTTTTTTAAGGAAAAAATGGTGGGTTGAACCTGGTTTTGTGGCATGCCAAACCTCGCACTTTAATGGCAATGTTAAATATAACATTGAAATGACAACATAATATTACAGGACTACAATATAAATAAATAGGAGAACGTATTAGACAAAGAAACACATGATTAATGAATAACAAAAAGCATCAGGTTTAAAATTCAATACGCCAAAAACGCGTCTCGTCCACACAAGACTCACCAGTGACGCCCAGATATAAAAGATCGAAAGCGAAAAAAAGTACAAAGTTGTACAGCACTGAAGATCTGGTATGAGCTTGGTATGAATTCTGGTATAAGCTTGTTATAAAATAAAAAAATCTTTATAATATATAAATATTGTCTAAATTTGTACAACTTTTGGAATTTTTGTCTGCTCTGTAATTTTTTATGAAAAAAAAACCGTCTTGATATATCAATTCTCAAATCCTGCGAATCAAACAGTTTTGTTTTATCCTGGTACCTTTATTAACTATTTATCCACTTCCAATAATATTTCGTAAACTATACTGAAAATCAGAATTTTCATAGAATCTAAACACCACATCCGGATATTTCAGAGACGATAAATTTGCTCTTTACATTGTATTATAATTTCTGAAAACATATCATTACAATACAAAGGTCTGATTAATCGATTGTCATACAATTGAGGTGTGTCGCTAGATATAAGACCTGGATTCAATGTACCATTTTCTACATAAGAAAATGTCTGTACGAAACATAAATGTGACAGGTGTTATCCATTCGTATTATTATTTTGACATTTAGTTAGGGACTTGCCGTTTTGTATTTTCCACAGAGTTCTGCAGTTTGTTATTTTTACTTTTAACACAAGGCATGGACACATATAGCCATTATTACTTATACAACTTCATTATTATTTTGGCTATCTAACTCCTGTAATTTTAGTGATTTCTATGAAAAAAACTCTTTCAAATGGAACGTTAAAACAAGTTTTTTCACTCGTCAATTAGGAAGAGCTGATAGCATTAATGTCGCAAAGGTAATTGAAATAGATGCGCATTGCAACACTTTATATCTTTTCCTATGCGCGAGGACAAAATATTTGCAGATCAAAAATATAACCATAGTAACATGCGTCATAATATGTATGTATATATATGTTTATCCGACATAAGAAATTATTCGAGTTAATCTTTGACGAGTAATTTATTATCATTTTTTATCGTTCTATTTGAAACATTATCATAAGCTTCTCATCACAAAATCACCGAGAAAAGATAAAAGTATTTAAATATGAGTATTCCATTGTCTTAAAAACTAATTGATCAACTTTCTTTTAATAAATGAAAATAAATCTGTACAACGTTCGTTAAAAGTTTTTTTTCCAATTTCTATTCGAACAAGACGAATGCATTCCAATGATACATATTTCAGTGCTTTTTTTTGTTATAGATACATGCATTCATTTACTTTAGTCGGATAAGTCAATATTTGCTCGTTATTGCTCCTACATGGATGTTTATCTTTGATAAAACCCTCGACAAAGCTGCCTTATTGGTTTGCTCTGTTTTACAAGAGCAGGAATATCGATTACAACTACCGCGCCAAACATTGAAATGAAAAGAACTACAGCAATTAATCCAACACCTTTAGACGATTTCCAGTCGTCTGGAGCACTGGTCAGTCGTCATATAGTGCTTGATAATTGCGTTTTATCTACTTAAAAGTGTTGTTTGATTTTGGTAATTTCTGGAACTAATATCTCAAGCAATTCTTCATGTGTGTAATTAGATAGGTTTGGTATATCAGTTGTGCATTCACATTCACATGTAGCTTCTACAAATAAAATATTTAAACTTAATCACCTTTTTTTCCTGAATAACAAGTAATGCTATGCTATGTGTGTTGTACAACTTGTTCAAAACGAGTGATTCAATGTCAGCTATATGCGTTTTAGGCGTATATTAGTTTTGATTACAGAAGTTTTACTTTTGACGAGCCATGTCGAACTGCACAAAATGAAAGGATGAACTTTGTTTCTCGAATATTTTTTTGTCAAAATATCGTCACAAAGCTTTCTCATGTAATTCTCTTTTCCTGTTTTCCATGATCTCAATACAGGAAGCTCGGAAGAAAACACATCAATACTACAGACGGTATTTGTTTTGAATTCAACCCGATAATGAACTGTTGTCACACGAACCATACATTGATTAGTTAGCATGTCAGGAAACCGACAAATCTGCCAGGAATCTATATAAATTTCTGTTCCATATACACCTACACGACTTTTAAATATCTCAAACTAATCCTAATATCATCATGAATATATAACAAAAAGAAGATGTGGTATGACTGTCAATGAAACACTTATCCACAAGAGACCAAATGACACAAATATTTACAAATTTTGGTACTCGTGTGGTCTGAAACATACGTATGTTTGTAAATCCTACCTTCTAAATTAAAGATCCAGGACCCGTTAGATCCCCATCCAGTCATTATACCATAGCCTTCAATCTGTAAGGGATTTAGATCAGTCCAATCGATAACAGTATGGGAATTATTTCCTACTATGATTCTACCACTGTTAGACCAATTCACAAATAGTTTGGTATTCTTATAGCAGAACAGGACTATCGCTTTAATTCCATTCATTAGTGTAGATATCCCGCCATATTTTCGTCGTAAAAAAATTGCAGTATTTGATCTTCTTCCTATAACGATTTCATACAGAACTGTTGAATTTAAGTCACTTGCTGTTGACAGTAATACGAATGCATCGTTACAGGCTTTCACTTGAAATTCCAATGAAACGTTAGTCACCGGTAAAATACCGTAAGTTGTGTGTATATTTCGTTGCTTGGGTAGTTTAGACTGGCTTTGTCACCAACGTTATCTGTGTGAATTGTAACAGCTGTAATTTAAACAATTTATTAATTGCGATATAATTCTTCCTACAGAAGTAGTTATATACAAATGAACCAATATAATTTTATTTCGGATACGATATCAGTAATATACAAATGTATCAAAAAGTAAAATAACAAAGTACTGAACTCAGATGAAAATCCAATCGGAAAGTCAATAATCACATGGCAAAATCAAATGACAAATCACATCAAAAACAAATGGACAAGAACTGTTATATTCCTGACTTGGTACAGGCATTTTTAAAAGTAGAAAATGGTGGATTAAATATAAAAATGAAGATGTGGTATGATTGCCAATGAGACAACTATCCACAAAAGAAATAAATGACACAGACATTAACAAATATAGGTCACCGTACGGCGATTACAACGATTATACTACGTTCATACCGCCATCTCACTACGTTCCTACCACCATCTCATTACGTTCTCAATAACAACGTCAACATCGTGTTCCATATCAATACAGTTCTATTCCTTCTATTTCTGATTAATACGTATATTTCTTGGAAACAATACAGTCATGCCCCCAAAATATACTAAAACACGTGGACGTGGTGGTTGGAACTGTCAGAACTGATAGTTATGAATTCTGAGCAAGCAGAGAGGTCGGACCGACCTATCCAACCTACATTACAACCTATTGCTGGTCCATAAAGCTCAAATGACGATATGTTAGTGAACGACAGCTGAGATGCCACAGATTTGTCTATAGATGTAGGAAGATGGGGTATGAGTGCCAAATGAGACAACTCTCCGTGTAAGTAACAATTTATAAAAGTAAACCATTATAGGCAAAGGTACGGCCTTTAACACAGAGCATTGGCTCACATCGAACAGCAAGCTATAAAGGCCCCCAAAAAATACAAGTGTTAAACCATTCAAACGGGAAAACCAATAGTATAATCTATATAAAAACGAGAAGCATAGTTGAACCGCTAGAAAACCTGGACAAGAAGTCCTACTTTCAAGAAACTACCCGACGAGATTTAGTATATTTTATGTAAAAATGACAATGAGAATGATGGTCGTAGTATGAACGTAGTCAAGAAGAACATGATGAGGACGACAAGGGCGTGCTAGAATCGTACTATGTTTTTGAAAAGCGTGGTGTAAACGTTATATAGTCGTTATATAGTGGAAGCGTAACTAGGTCGCGGTCAGAACGTGATGGTCGTAGTGAGGTCGTAATAATGTCGCTGTGAGATCGTAGCGCAGTCTCTCATAAAAGAATCACGCTTTCGCTACGCTCTCGTTATATGGTACAGCGACCTTTGAGATCTTACTACGATCTTAGTGCGCTCTTACTACGATTCTACAACGACCTAATTTCGCCAAGACCGCACCACGATTGTTTTGAACATGTTAAAAGTTGGCCAAGCTGATCAAGTTCTTGGAGACCTCACCACGACCGTGATACGACCTTACTGCAATCTACACTATCGTACTACGATTATAAAACTTTGCATTTTTTTCACAGATCGTAGTGCGATCGTGGCTTTGTGGGACTGCGGTATTACGTTAAAGACTATTACATGATATATACAGATTGCATATTTTTCTGAAATGCTAGCTCTCTGAAATATTTTTTTTTCTTAATGTAAATCATCATCCAATTTAGAATTATTGTATGAAAGTATTTAATTTTTTTTTTAACGTGGATAATATATTTTATTGCACTCTATTGCTGTTAACAATTTACTTAGTGTACAACATTGAACTAAGTATCCCTGATATATTAGTTATTGGGTATCTAGGGAGAATATCTAATAAAAGTAAATTGATGTTACATTACAATATTACAATATTTTAAATGATTTCATGTTTACTGGAGAATTTCACTTCCGTCCGATAGTGGTTTTTAATATTAGATAGATGTGCATCGTTTTGCCATCATCATCTTTGTGATTTGGATAAATTTAATTCATAATACTTAGACAGTTTGTCTAATTTAAAAGATAAGCTGATTATAATTTTCGTGATGTTTTGAATCATTATCGAAGTTTTAACTTATTTGAAAACTGTGATATTTTATACTGTTATATCTAAACTACGGTAAACATGATTATACACTACATCAGAGTGTACAACACAAAGTTGTCAAAAATAAATAAAATAAAAGTAAAAGGAGAAGACAAAAAAGTGTGTTTTATACAATATTGAATAATATATTATTATTTTTTTAACATGTGTTAGATGTTAAAGTACATTATTGTCACCTGAAATGCTCAAGTCATGTGACTTAATACTTGGGTCATGTGACCTCAGGGATATTTTAGTCTCCCAAACAAAGTTTGGAGACTTATTGATTGTTTTTGCTCAGTTCTTATTATTTTTATTATTCTTCTTCTTACTCTTCTTCCTCATCCGCCACTTTAAAAAATGAACTTGTCCGCAGCGTTTTCCAAGACCGCTTGTCAGATTGACTTAGGATTTCATAATATGGTAGAATAATATGTCTAGGTGAGCCATCAATCTTTCGTTTGTGCATTGGGGTGTATTAAGGGGTATTTGGGGGGGGGGGGGGTAGAAAGGAGGAAGGGGTTTAGTATAGAACCCTATGGGATTTTATTTTCTAAAATTTTCAAATGAATATAACTTGAAAACTGTAAGTGATAGATACATACAGTCTTCAGAAATGATTATAGGACAATAGAACAAATCACATGATATATAGGGGAGTCCCTGGGGGGGGGGGGGGGGGGTCATCCCCACCCCCTTCAATTTGAGAATTTGCTTTTATCTTGTAAACGGTCCAGATCCCCACCCCTAAACCATATATCTATACTATTAAACGAGAAGACCTCATTTTTGGTGTCGCTTCTCTTCTTTCCACAATAAATTAATCATCACGCCTCTGTGTGCTATAGGTACAGTGCATAGTCGCATTTGTCATCCATTCATATGATTATTCAGATTGAGTTATTTTAGGAGAAAAACGAGAAAAAAGGCATCCGGGTATTGTTCCGTCATTGTACGAAATTTTAAGTCAGATTAGACTTCCGGTTCGCGTTTTTCTGTATACTTTGAGCGTTTTTCTGTATACTTTGAACATACATATACTACGAATAAAGTGTATTTTCAGAATTTTATCTGCTATCATTTTCAAGTTTACTATCCACGGCAGTCACAGAGTTTATTAAATAGAGAGGGTCTGTATACTATATCAATGATCACCATGGATCGATTAGTAGACTTAGAATTGAAAGTAAATACGCTTTATTTATATAGTAATGAATGTTCGTAATATACAGATAAGCGCTAAAATTATTCATGTGAACTTTTGATACTTTTTCTGAAATTCTCCAGTCATTAAATCTTTTACAAAATTCATTGATTACAAAAAAAAAGAAGATGTGGTATGGTTGCCATGTTGAGACAACTATCCACAAGAGACCAAAATGACACAGAAATTAACAACTATAGGTTACCGTACAGCCTTCAACAAAGAGCAAAGCCCATACCGCATACTCAGCTTCAAAAAGCCCCGAAATGAGAATGTAAAACAATGCAAACGAGAAAACTAGCGGCCTTATTTATGTACAAAAAATGAACGAAAAACAAATATGTAACACATAAACAAACGACAACCACTGAATTACAGGCTCCTTACTTAAATAAATGTTCATAACATACTAAATGTATGTTCATATTGAAATTGACAGAAAACCAAAAATTGTGAACTTTGGAAATAAAGGTGGAGGGTAAAAAAAAACATTTTCCTGTCCCCAATAATGACTTATGATACTTTTGCTGAAATTCTCTAGTCATTCTGTATTTAACAAAATTCTTCCAACAACACTTTACATACTGATACTTTAAACTACGCTCTGAATGCCCGCGATTTCGCGGGTGTGTTCTAGTATTCTTGAATGGAATGATAAAACAAATCAAATGAAATTAAAGGGAGGTCCCCGGGGTCATCCCCACCCCGTTCAATATGGGTATGTGCTATTATCTTGTAAACGGTCCAGATCCCTACCCCTAAACCATATATATTCTTGTAGTGGACAATAAAACAAATGAAATTAAATTAAAGGGAAGTCCCTAGGGGGTCACCCCGACCCCTCTTGTTTGAAAACTTGTAAACGGTCCAGATCCCCACCCCTAAACCATATATATTCTTGAATGGAACGATAAAACAAAATCAAATGAAATTAAAGGGAGGTCCCCGGGGGTCATCCCCACCCCGTTCAATATGAGAATGTGCTATTATCTTGTAAACGGTCCAGATCTCCACCCCTAAACCATATATATTCTTGTAGGGGACAATAAAACAAATTAAATGAAATTAATGAGAAGTCCCTAGGGGGTCACCCCGATCCCTCCTGTTTGAAAACTTGTAAACGGTCAATATCCCCACCCCTAAACCATATATATTCTTGTATGGGACAATAAAACAAATCACATTAAATTAAATGAAAGTTCCTGGGGGTCACCCCCACCGCGTTCAATTTGAGAATGTACTATGATCTTGTAAACGGTCAAGATCCCCACCCCTAAACCATATATATTCTTGTAGGGGACAATAAAACAAATAAAGTGAAATAAAAGGGAAGTTCAGAGGGGTCACCCCACTCCTTCTTGTTTGAAAACTTGTAAACGGTCCAGATCCCCACCCCTAAACCATATTTATTCTTCTGGGGGACAATAAAACAAATGAAATAAAATAAAAGGGAAGTGCCTGGGGTCGCCCCCACCCCGTTCAATTTGAGAATGTGCTTTAATCTTGTAAACGGTCCAGATCCCAACCCCTAAACCATATATATTCTCGTAGGGGACAATAAAACAACTCAAATGAAATGTTGGTCAAGTCCTTGGGGTCACCACCACCCCCTCCTGTTTGAAAACTTGTAAATGGTGGAGATCCCTACTCGTAAGGCATATATATTCTTGTATGGGACAAAAATTCAAATCAAATGAACATGGGATCATATGAATGGGAAGTTATGGAAGCTTTGATTGGGAGACTTCGTAACAGCATCCTGTTACAATTACTTCTTGTTATTATTATTTATGATCATTTATGAAGTTTAGGATTTTTATAATCAAATAACTGGTTTTTCTTTTAATTACATTATTGATTTCAACTATATATTTTATGTCTGCCTTGAATATTTTGAAGATATCTATGTTTGTTCTCTTTTAGTCAGAGATGCAATATGATTTGTAGATAGAAACAAATATTACAGTCAAAAGGAAGTTAATTTCATAGTAAGCTTCATCATTTATTTTATATCCTACTATTAGATTTTCATATTAAGAATGCTTTCATTGAAACCTATGAATTTAAGAAGGTTCAATATTTTTGATATAAAATCACTGTTGTAACTGCAAGAAAAATAAAAGTGTTCATAATTTTCTTTTATACTGCAATGATTACATTTATTATCTGTGAGTATTTTCCATTTTACTAATAAATCATTGCATGGAAGTATAAAGTGAATTAATTTCCATCTAAACATTTTCAATTTATTGTCAGGTAAGTAGTTCAAAATAAAGTTGAAATAATTTTCTAGTTTGAAGTAAAGGTTTTTAGCAAACATTTTTTTCCCACATTATAACTCCTATAGGTTTGTCCGGTTTGTTTTCATTTTTAATAATGTTATAAATTTGTGTTGTACTCATTTTAGAATTGATTTCTTTATTTAGCATGATTTTTAGACTATTTATAGTTTTATTAATATTAATTTTAGTTTTAATTGAATTATCTTGATTTGTAAGCCATTGATTTGGTATAGCTTTTTTAATGCACGATATCTGCCTGATCCAATCTTGATTATTTTTTAGTTTAGAAAGTATATATGTTTCTGAAATTTGACCTCTTTCATCTATGATAGCATTTATGAAATACAAATTGCTTTTTACCCACTCTTCAAAAAATAAACATTTTCCATTTAGTCTGATAAAATATTTTCCCCATATAAATTGTTTTCTTATTTGTAGAAAGTCATGTGGGTATGATGACCCACCTCCTTTAACACTAATCCAAGTTTTAATTAATTCTTGGTAAAATTCTGGAACACTCTTGAAAATTGTTTTATCTAGATCATTTATATTTTTTAGATTCATTAGAAATATGATCAAGTTATTACAAAATTTATTTTAAAAAAATCTTGATATAACTGTCCAATTGTCCGTTTCAGTATTAAATATTTTTTTATCCAGCCTATGTGTATGGATTCTATAAAAATATCAATGTTTATAATTTGAAGTCCCCCTTTTTTGTACTTTGTTGTAAGAGTTGATCTTTTAATTTTACCTCTTTTACCATTCCATATAAAATTGTATAGGAGGGTTTTAAATTTTTGTAGAGAATCTTTTGGTATTATAATATTTGATGCTATATGTGTTAAGTTTGGTAGAATTAAAGATTTAGTTACTACTATTCTCCCTAATATACTTAGTTTTCTTTTCTGCCAGTTTGCTATTATATTTTCAATATTAAGATTTTGACATTCCCAATCTGATTTATTGTGTCCAAAAAATATTCCCAAACTTTTGATAGGTTTATTACTCCAATTAATATTTTCATATTTTTTTTGCAGTGCTTTAATTTGCCAAGCCATATTCCTTCAGTTTCAGTTCTATTAAATTTAAGGCCAGAAAAGTTACCAACTGTTTCAATTAAATTTAATGCAACTGTAATGTCCTGTTTAGAATGTAGGAACAGAGTAGTATCGTCTGCAAGTTGACATATTTTTAGGGTATTAGTGCTGCTTTCTAGCTTAATTTCTAATCCTTTAATATTTCTATTTTCTCTAATTTTTGTAGCCATTATTTCTACAGCAAGAACAAAAAGTAACGAAGATAGCGGACAGCCTTGTTTAATACCACGGAATGCTTTAAAGCGACTTGAAACCAAGCCATTATAGATATACATCCCTTAATATCTGAATACATTAGTTGAATCCATTTTAAAAAACTTTCTTTAAAACCAAATCTTTTTTAGTGTTTCAAACATAAAGATCCACTCTAGAGAGTCAAAAGCTTTGCTAAAATCTAGAAATAAGACAGCTCCATCTATTTTGAGATTTTCTGAATAGTCAATAGCATCTTGTATCTGTCTAATGTTGAAACCAATGTACCTATTTTTTATATATCCTTTTGGATCTGAATGTACCAGTTTATGAAGTAGTGGTTTAAGTCTTTGCGCCAAGGCATATGCTAGAAGTTTAACATCATAATTCAAAAGTGTTATAGGTCGATAGTTATCAAGCGACACTGGGTCATTTTTTTTTATAAATGTGTGATATAACGCCTATTTTTTGTGTGTTGGACAATTGTCCTTTAGTATAACAATAGTTAAATGTTTATACTATTAAAGTTTTTAGTTCTACCCAAAACTTTCTGTAAAATTCAACATTTAGTCCATCTAATCCTGGGGCACGGATTAGTTTCATTTTAAATATAGCTACTGTGCATTCTTCTTCAGTTATTTCTCCTTCGCAAGCATCACTTTCACTTTCACTTAATTTTTGATGTTTTTTAATATCATTCAAATGCAATATAAGCAGATGAAAATAAATTTAAACACAAAATCACAATTAAAAAAAAATAGAAATTCGGTCAAAATTAATGCCGACATGTTGGTCCCGAATGTACAATTTAATAAACTGTTACTGCGAATTTAAAAAGTCAAAAAGGAGAATTAAGTAGAAAATTTGTCGAAATAAAAAAAAAAACACTTAATGCATTGTGTGCATTGAGCTCTTTTTATGTCTTCCTTTATCAGGAACGAAACACCTAAACATGTGAAAACCAGGGGTGAAAAAATACTATACACATGTTTGGAGCTTAATGACAAAAACGGAAGTAAATATAATCATATTTATAAATTTGGCCAATTTAGACGTTTCAGCCAGCAACATGTTGTGTTGACACTTATACACAAGAAGATGTGGTATGATTGCCAATGAGACAAATCTCTACAAGAGACCAAACACACAGAAATTAACAACTGTAGGTCACCGTACGGCCTTCAACAATGATCAAAGTCCATACCTCATAGTCAGCTTATATAGGCCCCGAGGTGTAAATCACTTCAAACGAGAAAACTGGCCTGTTGTCGATCGTCGTATTTTACCACCCAACCGTTTTGTTTTTGCTTGTTGTCACCGGTTTGCTGTCTCATTCACGTATGTAGCTAGCATCTTCCGTGTCGAATAAAATGGAGAAGCAAAATGGGGAATGTGTCAAAAAAGCAAAAAACCCGACCAACTTAATTTATATAAAACTAAATGCACGTATGCAGTGGTATTTTCATCGAAATGTATAACAACTTCTTTTTAAATATTGGTAATCATATATAAAAAAGCACGAACACTCTAATATTTGACAAAAGTAAAGCTCTTGAACATTTGTTTTTCATACATCTGTGGCTTTAAATATTTGCCCTGAGCGTTCCTGGCGAAGATAAAACCAGGAAAGCGCTTCGGACCCATGACATTTCTAAACGTGTTCTTTTCATTTTTGACCCACAAGCAAATAAAAGAAAGCTATCATTTACAAAATGATTTATTACATATGATTACCATAACATCTATTTACAAAGTCAACGTTTAAATGAAAAGTCTATTCATCGTTATCTTCATCATCAAGAGCTTCTTCGGCCTCATTAGGTGCATGCGCAATACGTTTAAAATCATATTTGCATAGCGCCATGCAGTCTTTCTTGATCTTATTGCACTTCCTCTTGCAAAATTTGTCGCTGTGACTTAGACAAAACTCCAGCTTGCAGATTCTGACCTCGTCGTTACAGATCATCTTACATTCCCCGGCCCTCACTGTCGACACCATTGCAATGGCTATGACCAGGACTAATACAAGTGTTTTACTCTGAAATGAGATGCATAGATAATGATTTCAAAATATACGAATAAACAAAACGTTCTGTGATTGTCAATTGGACAACAAGTCACAAAAATTTAGATGGAGTAAATGTTTGCAAATATAGGCAACCATATGACCTTCACAAATGAGAAAAACCCATACCGTATAGGCGGCTATAAAAAGCCCCGACATATCAAAATTTTCACGCGCGAAAACTATCGGACTAATTAAAAAAAGACATTTTATGAAAAACAAAAATGACACATGAACCAAATGGTAATCTCTGTCCTGCTTTTTATTTTTCGCTCAATTCTGTTCTTCCATTTTTATTATTAGATAATCTTGACTTTTTTTCATGATTTGTCATTCTACCTTTGGTTTGCAAAGTGTCTCATTCTGCCTTTATTACTTAAAACACCTGTCCCGATTTTTTCTTCTGTCCTAGCCCCACCCCCTAAAAAAATGGTAACTCCCTCAGTCAGCTTAAATGATCAGTTCCATATTCAATTTGATTGGTCAGTATATTTGATAAACAACGTTTTATATCATCGAGAAGCCGCGGAAGATGTTCTAACGGAACACACTTTACAATGTGAGAGTCAAACGGAGATGAAGTGGATTTCCCATGAATTGATAATATTTTTTTTTCTAACCTATTTGAATTGAATATTGATGAGTTTAAATAAAACATTATAAAAAACTTTAGTTACAACAATTTTACTCATATGAATCAGTTTTCCAGCACTTCATTGTTTTTGATGACAGAAAGGCACACAAATTTGGGGCCTTGTACAGCTGACTATGCGGTTTGGACTTTGCTCATTGTTGGAGGCCGTACGGTGACTTATAGTGGTTAATGTCTGTGTAATTTTGGTCTGTTGTGGACAGTTTAGGTCTCATTAGCAATCATGCCACATCTTCTTTTTTATATATACATTATATGTTGGTAAACTAAGTGAAATTCAACACTTGTATATTCAAATTATATATCGTAACCAAAAAGTGCTTTAAAGCCACTGACTGTTGGAATATTCGGATACTCTCTCGTATGGGGATGATAATTTGGAAATACGTAAGAGTCTTCTCGGGACTTTCCATACCAATCTTATTTGTAGTCACTTTTTTTCAATTTATTTTTAAAAACTTTTCAATTTTTTTTGTTTTCAATAGAAACATTGATCTAGTTGTTTTAAATTCCACTTTCGCACGTTTCTTATTTCATAAAAAAATGTTAGGTGTTAGAGAAAAGAAAGGAAAAAAAATGTAATTGCTGTCAGCCTCCTTTTAAAATAGAGATAGTATAAGATTGATTGTTATTTTATACTCTTTTTTCCCATTTTGTCCAATTCACCATTTTGTTTTGCCCAATTTTCTTTATTCTGTATACCGGATCATGCAAACCCTTTCACATACAAATGGTATGTTTAACAATGATACAACTATCTACAAAATTTCAGGTAAAGTAGGTGTAAGCAATTATAGGCAAGCATACGGCCTACAGCAATGAAAAAAAACAATACCGTATAGTCGGCTACAAAAGTATAATGAAACAATTCAATTGAGAAAACTAAGGCTACACAGCTACTTTTGCACAGGTACTATTTCTGTACTAAAAAAATGCAGTACTGGAAATTTACTTTTAATATTTAGTACTATTTCTTTACTTTAAAACTATTGTAATATTTAGGTACTTTTATTTAACACTACTTGATTTGCACTAAATATTTTGGTACAGAAATAATACAATATTCCATGTTTGAAAATCATAACTTTAATAGATTTGAAATAGAAAAACTTTCAAAATGCTGAAAATGTAACAGTAGTAACCAAAAATCTGTAGTACCTAAATTTCAAGTACAAATAAAGTACTGTAAAATACAGGTACCTAAATATTACAATAATTTTAGAGTAACAAAACAATACTGAATATTAAAAGTAGATTTCCAGTACTACAAATATTTAGTACAGAAATAGTACCTACATGTATGCAAACGTAGCTGTGTATTTAAAACAAACATGAAGCTTTTGATATCAGTTTTAAATAATAATTTAAACAAATACAAATTAACTTACCTGCATGTTTCTGTGTCGTAAAGTTTCAAAATCGTAAATGAAGTTGAATGAACCATAAGATATTATTTCAATACTTATACGTAAAATGTAATACCTTCCAGGAACAATTAACCCAAAAGATAAATGATAATGCATTTGTTCGTTAAACAGATGGTTCTCCCTCCTTTACAACATACGGGTATGTAAACAAAACAAATAAAAAGAACAGGTGGTTACTCGGTATGCATATGGCGCGATCAGATATTTCAGGAAAATGAATTCTACACAAAAAAGGCATGTTTGTAACAACCGATATACATAGATAAGACTTCACATATTTTGTTACACTGATGTGACGTATAAAATGTTCTGACGTCAGACACACAAATCAATGAATGTGTTTGTAGATAGATGTTTTTGTGTTCTGTTAAATTGTTCCTTTTAAAATTGTTATACAATGATGACCGATGTACCCATATTTTGACTATTTTATTTATTGTGTCTGTTTAGTTAACGCATCAATGTAAATATAACGGAATTTGATGAGACTGTCATAAAAGTGAGAGGGTTAGCGCTATAAAACCAGGTTTTATCCACCATTTTCTACCTTTGAAAATGCCTGTACCAAGTCAGGAACATGACAGTTCTTGTCCTTTCGTTTTTGATGCGTTTTTTTTATTTGATTTTGCCATGTGATTATGGACTTTCCGAATTGATTTTCCTCTAAGTTCAGTATTTTTGTGACTTTACTTTTTTCTATATTGCTATTTTTACAGTATCTTTTAATAAATAAATGTTTAGTGTTCTTAATCATAACAATGTGATCTAACAGGTCATAACAGGTAGTTTAAAAGCATTATCATAGATAACAATTGTTGGGGGTTAGAAAGAAGGTAGATTTTAAACAAAAAATATATTTATGATATTTGGCGAAAAGTATATTGTTTTGGCGAAAGAGGTGGCGAAAAAAATAATTGACTTAGGGGAAACTTTGTGTTACATGTACGTATGACTTGTGTCTAATCCCTTTTGCTACTTTTGCTATATTATTATATGCTTAATGAATAATGATATTACTTTTGTGTGTTGGTAATTTCCTTGTTACTTTCACATCGTATATACATGTACATGTACATTTTGTAGTTTTAAATCATATATCGCAGTTTGTTTGTGCTGAGGCGGCATAAACCAAATATCAAACAACCATATAGGTATTAATCGTAATATAAGCCTGAATAATTTAGTTGTTTTTTATCAATTAAATTTTTCAGTTTTTTTTAATTAACATCACTTTCAAATTTGTTTTTTGACATCAATTCGTCAGTCACGTTTTTCAATGAAAGATGACAGCGGTCCGTTTAATTAAAGTATAATTAAAAAAAAATAATTTAAAACTGTGTGTTGCCATTTTCTTTTGCCCAATTTTCTTTATTCCATTCTGTACACCAGATCATGCAAACCCTTTCACATAAAAATGGTATGTTTGACAATGATACAACTATCCACCAAATTTCAAATGAAGTGGGTGTAAGCAAATATAGGCAAGTATACGGCCTACAACAATGAAAAAAAACAATACCGTATAGTCGGCTACAAAAGGTTCCAACTAGAAAAGTATGAAACAATTCAATTGATAAAACTAAGGCTATAAACAAACATGAAGCTTTTGATATAAATTTTAATTTGCCTCATTCGAACCTATTTAATAAAGAGTTTCGACCATCATTATGGAATTTTTAAATAGACTGTTTTGCGAAACTTCGAATAATTTTATGCAACAAATTTTTAATAAATATCGACGCACTGACTATTAGTATGTGTAAGAAAAGAGGATTGGCTCAAATTAACCTATTACTGCACGAAAATCGGAAAGAAAAAAAAACAGGCTTCCAGAGTTGTCTCCCATTTTCGGCTAACCATAACTTTACGTTACGACAATCCGCTTACCATCAGTGGTACATGTACACACAGGAAAAGTAGCAAGTATACATGAATGTAAATATAATCCAGTAAAAGGTTATACTTCATACAGTCAATTAAATTATCACTTCTTTAAACGACCTTTGTAGTGGATTGGACGGATGGTGATGGGTTATTGTTCATCGTCCAGTGCCAAACATTACAAGCATGTTACGGACTATGGATAGGCTAACATTACTTACAAAATCATGACTTAAACTACACTCTTTTTCGTACTATTTACACATACTTTAGAATAAGGAGATATGAATTGATTGCCAATGAGATAACTATCCACCATACAACAACCACTCTAAGAGTGACTGAGGAATATAAATATGGTAATTTTTAGTCTTCTGCCGATCAGCAGTAAAACCTCTGTCCGTTTGGCTGTGGGGGATGTACAAGGACGCAGCCACGTCCAGATAGAATAGGGATACTTAATATGACGCCTCGTGTACACAGTGATATGCACTCTGCACGTTAAGATCACTAGCAACAACTCATTTAGGGATGCGTACAATGTAGGTGGTCTATTGCATGGCTAAATGACTGCCCCTCCATAATCTATCTTAATTTTAAAGTGGCAGTTTAAACATTCCCCGACCACCTTCATCCCAGACGGCCTCAATCATATAAGGTAATTCATTTGTTTTTATTATTAATGTGGTCTCGTCCTGAATGTGCATGAAATATTTGCCACTGGAAGTAACCAACAATCAATTAATCAAACTATTTTTCAAGTGTCATGGTTTTAAGTAACGACAAGTTATCTTACAGCCAGCCTTAGACAATGAGCAAAAACTGTACCATATAAAATTTGTAAGTTTTAAAAGGAACAGAAAAAACAAAATATTAAACAATTCAAACTTTTAAAGATACACTGATATATTTAAATGTTCAATAAATAATTCGAAAAATCTAATCCGCAAGTAAAACGGTTGATGATGATGGTTTGTAAATGATAATTTTAATTTACCATTAAAGATATTTTCGTTTATACATCTTTATTCTGATCCACCTTCGTCAATACAGTGTTATGCAGAAATTTGATGTAATAACTAGTACAGTTATTAATCAAAACAAACATAAAATGTACATCATTTACAAATCTAAGTTGAAGTTAGCCAGGATAACACACACATGTCACCGTACGGCCTTCAACATTGAGCAAAGCCCATACCGCTTTTTTAAATATGATTGGTTTGTCATATGTATTACTTCCTTAAATTTATTAATTATATTTGGATAATTATTATACTTTTTATCATTATACTTTTGTCTTTCTGTAGCAATAAATTTTCACTTCTTTATATGAAAGCCGAGAAGGATCATTTAAAATTCAAAATTCAGAATTCAAAATTCAAAATTCAAAATTCAAAACAAAAAAATAAATATTGCGAAAACATACATGTAGCACGTGTTTCCGGTATGAAGAACTGTCATCCTGACAATGTTTAGACAGTTCTACCTAGAACTGATCCTGACAGTTCTACTCTATAGAACAGTTTTAGACAGTTCTACATTGTACCTAGAACTGACCAAAGTTTTAGACAGTTCTACGACTAGAACAGTTCTACGACTAGAACAGTTCTACGACTAAAACAGTTCTACGATTAGAACTGATCAAGCTAGAATTGATTTAGTCAGTTCTATTCATAGAAAACTTTTAAAAAACTCTTTGTCTGAAATATTGATTAGTCAAAAGAATATAATATATTTTGCGTGTGGCTGTATCAACGATAGTAACAACACTGAATGGTGACCAGTGAGATACCGTAACTGCAGTGACGTAATTTAGAACTGTTCTACAATCCTGACAGGTTTGGTAAGTTCTACGGCTAGACAGTAGACAGTGACAGTTCTACTGACAGATCTACGGTGAGAATTGATTTGGTCATTTCTGCTGACAGTTCTACGACTAGAACTGATTTGGAAAGTTCTACCCTAGAACTGATTCTGACAGTGTTACTTGGTACAGTTCTAGGGTAGAACTGTTCTAGGTAGATATATTTTCTAGTGACACGTTTAGAATTTCCTTATTATTTGACGGAATCGAAAATCCTAGTTTGTCGTAATTTGAATTGTCGATTATACCTGTGGTTGTTTTGTTGGTGTGTTTCGTTTTTGTTAACTCTATAGTACGTCGGAAATGAATAACAGTATTTTACAATCCAAACAATTTAGGCCCGTTTTACTGAAATGATAGAGGTTCCGTACTGGAAAGTTATTGTAAATCAATACACGAGACTGGATACATGAACGTTCACATACTTTATTTTTCCATCCAACATATATACAAAATTAATCACAGTTCATAAAGCATATTTACAAAACAGTAATCATGGCAACATATATTAACCCTTCTCGTAGATCGAGAGTGGGGCGAACCGGTGCGTCACATGGTTCTCTCTATTTCTCTCTACCCCTTCGTTATAAAATTAATCTTTATAAAACATGATCATAGAAACGTTTTGACCAATGAAAAAAAAAGAAAAAGGTGCTTATACACAAATAGTTTCCAAACAATGAAACGTACCAAAAGCAGATTAAATTAAGACTTAGTGTTAATTGACATTATTCACTCTATATACAGTTTGAGTGTTGAGAAATAAATTACATTGATGACCAATGTTGTCAAAAAGTATTCTCACGACATAATCTTAATCTTAATCCATAAATATTTCCTAGTAACGCTAAAATGACTAATTATTATACATGTTTTTTTATAAAATTATTTGAAAAATAGTAAAGAATCTTGTTTTCCGACTAAAATGCACTTCTGGCGTAATAAAAATATTGAAACTTAATTACACATAAGGAATAATGACTGTCTATACCAAACACGACACAAAAAGATGAAAATGTTAAAATTCGCAATTTCAAGCATTTTTACAACATGAAACAAGGACAGTCTAGAACAGTTCTATGACAGATTATTCTGAGAGTTCAAATGAGAGGGTAGAAGTGATCTATAATGTACAAGGGCAATAACTTTAATAACCAAAAACATTTTTAATTTGTTCTTAAAAACTTTTTATTAATATCTTGAAAGCTTTAGAGCAAAAGCTGGTGACCAAACCTTTTACACAAAATAGACTGACACGATCGCAAGATAATTTAGATTAAAGCTAGATACCCACTGCCGATCAGATCAATTCTATACCCGATTACTTAAATTTCCACGACCAAGCGTAACCAATTTTTCGATCGGGCCTGTTTGCATTTGGAATTTCTAACCGACTGCTAACAGACCGTAAAAGACTCAAACTCAACCATTAACGACTTCTTCGCGACTTCTTCATGACTGATCATGGAATCCAACCACTAATTCAATATCTTTTCGATGATTCTGACCAATTTACGATCCTTACATGATCTTTACTCTCTCGACTTTCTCGACTAAATCAACAATATTCGATCTCAACCCGATCCTGACCAGACCAGAGCGACCTGATCGTATATAATGGTTTTGGTGGCAGAAATAATCCATATTGGTCGGGTGATAACATATTCAGTATAAAACGTACAATGAATAAAATGTCTAATTTTCGAGCCCCCGCCACAATAGAGGAGAAATTAAGTGTTACCCTTTTCCGTCTCATCGCCCGACAGTCCGTACGCTGTCTAACTTTAGTTTGCTCCAACAAATAGTATACAAAAGTTATATGCAATGTTTTGCCCCACAAATCACAGAAAAAAATAATCTAGGTTGTGTCAATTTTTCAGTTCTATCGTTATGCCCCTTTAGAAATGAAAAAATAGCCGAATTTTTCGTTTCCATTCTCTAAGTTATGTTTTCTTAAACAAAATGTTATAAAACTTACACAATACATATAACCCCAAAACTCAGATCAAGTTGAAATAGCGGGTCATCATATGTGTATGTGTCCCGTGGACAAAACTTGAAGTGTGGCGAAGAAAATGAACATGAAGCCACGACGCCGAGAATTACAGTGGAGATCACTTCTAACCTCTCATTAGAACTGTCAGAATATTCTGTCATAGAACTGTTCTAACCTGTCCTAGAACAGTTCTAGCTAGAACAGTTCTACCCTAGAACTGTTCTAGGTAGAACTGTCAGGATCAGTTCTAGGTAGAACTGACTAAATCAGTTCTAGGTAGAACTGTCAGGATCAGTTCTAGGGTAGAACTGTCTAAAACTGTTCTAGGTAGAACTGACCAAATCAGTTCTAACCGTAGAACTGTCAGCAGAACTGACTAAATCAGTCCGGGACTGTAGAACAGTTCTAAATGACGTCACTACAGAAAGGGCAATTTAGAATTTAGAAGAAAAAATCAGTTCCAATTACTTTACTATATATAATAGCAGATGTTTCTATATTTTTTACTGATCAAAAGTTACATGTACAAATATCGAAGTGGATAGGAGGTTATCCAACTCATCGGAGAAATATTTTTATGAGATTGCAAATGAAACATCATTGTTTACGTTTCTTCGTTCCCCGTTTTTAACAGTCTCTTCGTAAATATAACTCGATCTGCATTTAATATTCAAGTAAATTTAATCTGAATTTACCTTGTTTGCCTTGGATTTACATACATGATTTAAGATTCTGTTTTGACAAATGTTCAAACGAAAATTGTACAGTGGATGAATTATGGGATATCATAGTAATGAACACAGTGTTGTTAAACGCAAGAAAACTATGTACATTTGCACTGAGGTCTCAGATTTGCATTATCTCGTTGCAAAACTTATCCATAACGATAATGAATAATATCTGGGAGTCTGGAACGTCAGAAAAATATACTCGATCTGAACATGAATGAAATATTTGCAACTGGACGTAAGGCTACAAACAGAACCAATCATTTTCCTTCTTCAAATTATATTAACAGTAAAGTCAATATACCTTTCCAAGAAGAGAACTTCTCATACATGTACTTTTCATTTTAAAATAAAGTAAAAAAAACTATATGAATCAGTGATGTGAGTGTTGGATGATGCCATTAAATAGTTTTGTTTAAAAAAAACCATCATGAACTACTGACTTAAAAAGTCACTTTTTGTGACGGTTCATTATTTAATAATTTAAGTTTGGATGTAACGGGTCTTCTGTCATTATTGTGTTATCAGAGCCCATAGACATAAGATAGTCATGTGACCGTAATGTCATCAACATTTTTTCATGGTTTGGCAAGGTTTAAAATGGAATTTAGAATTAAATTATAAGAAATGACTTATCATTTTTTTCTGTCTATTCGAAATAACGTAAAAAATGTGGTGCACACTATTAAAAAACCCGCTTCGCACATTTTTACATTAAAAAAAGCAAAATGATCAGTTTTGGCTGATGCAGTCATCATATATGGTTGATGCTGTCAAATATGGTCAGTTTTGATTGATGCAGACACATATTTTTGTTACATGAGTCAGTCTGAGGTATGAAAACTTCTGAAGTTTGTTCAATTTCCAATATTTCAGTACCACAGGAAAAAAAAATATAACTAAAGTACTGTACAACTATATAGACTCACATAAAAAAAGCAAATATGGTCAGTTTTGGTTGATGCGGTCAAAAGATTTTATTATACAACTCAGTCTGAAGTATGAAAACTGCTGATATTTGTTTACGATTCAATACTTTGAATAAAAAGAGGATATACTGGCACTATAAATTCATGCGAACAAAATTTTGAGGTCATTGTTTTCCAATATTGCTGTAACTTGTATATTACAGTCCCTCTTGACCTAAAATTGTAACTGAATTGCTGTACAGCTATATAGATTTGCAGAAAGAAAGAGCAAATACGGTCAGTTTAGATTGATGCGGTCAAAAGATTTTATTACACGACTCAGTCTGAAATATGAAAACTACTGATATTTGTTTACGATTCAATACTTTGAATAAAAAGAGGATATGCTGGTACTATAAATTCATGCGTACAAAATTTTGAGGTCATTGTTTTCCAATATTGCTATAACTTGTATATATTACAGTCCCTCTTGACCTAAAATTATAACTGAATTTCTGTACAGCTATATAGATTTGCAGAACGAAAGAGCAAATAAGGTCAGTTTAGATTGATGCGGTCAAAAGATTTTATTACACGACTCACTCTGAAGTATGAAAACTACTGATATTTGTTTACGATTCAATACTTCGAATAAAAAGAGGACATGCTGGCACTATAAATTAATGCGTACAAAATTTTGAGGTCATTTTTTTCCAATATTGCTATAACTTGTATATATTACAGTCCCTCTTGACCTAAAATTATAACTGAATTACTGTACAGCACCCTTTTTATGGACGATCAATGCATTTGAATGAGGACAATAAATTTTAGTTGGACCCCCCCCCCCCCTTTTTTTTTAAACTGCTGGACCCGTCCCTGGTGGTTTGGGCCGGAATAACGTATTACATTAGGCAGTGTCTGCGCGTACCCGCATGTGGGTACGAATAGTCAAATTGCCGGTCTTGGCTGCACGTACCCACATCCGGTTTTCTATTAAAATGCCATCGGATCGGGAATGAAAAGTGAAATATATACGAAATTATCGATAATATGGGGATATCGTGTAGAACGAGTGAAGAGGATGAAAACTAATATTTTCAAATTGTATTTATTAAATAATGATACATAATAAACATTGCAAAATTAAATGCACACTGATGGAAAATTAAACTGTACAGTCCCTGTAAAAGAAAAACATAATAGAAATTAATACTATTATAAAATTTAAATGAAAATTTAAAGAATAAAATTTTAATAATTTAAAAATATACCCATTTGATATTTTAAAATAATATTTTAGTAAAATATAAAACAGAAACTGAAATTTTAAAATATATAAAACAATGTACAACTACTAAAACTAAAGCTTGAGTTTATAAAAATTAAAGAAGCAAGTAATAATATCAATTTAAACCAATTATAAAAGATTCATGTAACTAATTAAGATTTGGAACAAATTTTACATATATCCAATATGATTGTTTTGGCACAAATTTCCACCCTGCACATTTCAAATGTTGCCAGTCGAAACAGCAATCATGAATTTCTTTTATACAATTGTATGAAATTTAACGCCTGATAGTTCTGTACAAGTTTTTCTAATTCATGATAAGTCTGAAATGTCTTCCCCACAGTTATAATATCACTCTCTTCCTTTTTAAGAATATTTACTTTTCTGAGAAAAAACTGTTCACTTACCTATATATATATATGTGTAAATTTATAAAAATTCTAAGTAGTTTTAATCAATTTATTCACTAATTGCAACAAATTCCGTATACATTTCAGGTGTCAGACCACCAATTAAAAATCCCTATCTGTTCAACCAAATTTTGCAATTTTCACAGCTTTCTAAATATTTTACCTTAAGTTTAACTTCAAGGAAACCAGGTATATCCTGAATTGTACATCCTATCTGAGCATAATGTGACTTATATTACAAATTTCACAGCTCAATTTAAACTGACTGTAATGTATGACTTTGATAGAAAATACTTGAAAATTTCATTTTGGATTACAGGAACATAAACTTTCAATATCAAGATCAGTTTTGTTGATTTTTTTCTTGTTTGTTCTACTTCTTAAAAGACCTTCCACAATTTTTACAATGGGTTAAGTAAAAAATTCAGGGTATTGAAGAGTCAAGGAATATTGACCCCCCTTTTTTACACCTGGTGTAAGTAATGGGACTATTAAATGATCAAAAGTGCAGTCATGGTCATTTAACTGTTTTTTTTTTCTATCAGTTGATACAACTTAAGGCATAAAACTTTCATTTGAGATAATAAATGGGATATTTGTGAGTTTTTGCAATGTTTACATCAGGCTGTGTTATCTGCCAAATACATGCTATGACGCAATCATATAAGGGATAAAAATCAAATAATTTCATTAAATCTGGATGACAAGAACTTTTTTTGGTGGTAAAATAACCATGTTTTAATGTTAATACCACAGAAACATCTTGCTGTGCATTTATAACAATTTGGGACATTTTTTTATGTGAAAGCATATTGTCAGGGTGGGAAAAGCTAAAAATAGCACAAATTCAGGTCTAAGGCTCTAAATTTGCAATATGTGACTTTTTGCCCCCAAAAAGATTGAAATGTGACTACTATCACTTCATATGATCAGTTAAGTAAAAAAAAATCAATTGTTTTCTGAATTTGGGGTTTCACCGCATTTCCCTTAAAGGTGTCAGACCACCAATTAAAAATCCCTATCTGTTCAACCAAATTTTGCAATTTTCACAGCTTTCTAAATATTTTACCTTAAGTTTAACTTCAAGGAAACCAGGTATATCCTGAATTGTACATGTATCACCTTCCTATATGCCAATTTTCAACCAATGTTTAAAGTCTTGTAACAAATTTCTGATTTTGAAAAGACAGGTACTACCAAAATAACTCCCGGTTTTCTGGAAATCTTAAATTAGTGTACTATGTAGCGCATTAATCCTGAATTTTTAATGCAAACTCATAGACAAGTGAATTTTGGCTCAAAATGGTCTAAATATATTTCCCTTTCACCAAAAGTTTCATTTCTGCAAATTTGTTGATTAGTTTAAGTAAACAATGACATCAAAAGCACTATTTTGTGTCAAAGTAGGACTACTTTTACATACGTTCTAAATTTGAGGGAGTAATTGGTGGTCTGACACCTTTCACGTTTCATTCCCGATGCGACGGCATTTTAATAGAAAACCGGATGTGGGTACGTGCAGCCAAGACCGGCAATTTGACTATTCGTACCCACATGCGGGTACGCGCAGACACTGCCATTACATTAAGGTCAGATAATTTTGTTATGCAAAACGAGTCATCCTGACTCCCCGAATGACAAATGTAAAATAAATAAATAATAATGCCCCCCCCCCCCCCACCCCATATTAACGGCTTAATTTATGTTAAAAAAACATGAAAGAAAAACAAATAATTTATGTAACACATCAACAAAAGAAAATCACTGAATAACAGGCTCCTGACTTGGAACAGTCAGTCACATACATGCAGAATATGGCGGGGTTAAAACCGGCAAAATAGCAAAACTCTTTATAATATTAATCGCTATTTTGCCGAAGCCTTTATATTTACACAAAGAGTTCTTAAATTTAAACCAAATCAATTCTAGCCGTAGAATTTATAAATCAATTTTAGCTGTAGGATTTATAAATCAATTCTAGCCGTAGAATTTATAAATCAATTTTAGCTGTAGGATTTATAAATCAATTTTAGCCGTAGAATTTATAATTTAATTCTGGCCGTAGAATTTATAAATCAATTCTAGCCGTAGAATTTGAAATCAATTCTAACCGTAGAACTGTTCTAGAAGTAGAACTGACCAAAGATTTGGTCAGTTCTAGCTAGAACTGTCTAAAACTGTTCTAGGGTAGAACTGTCAGGATCAGTTCTAGCTAGAACTGTCCAAATCAGTTCTAGGTAGAACTGACCAAATCAGTTCTAGCTAGAACAGTTCTAACCTAGAACTGACTAAAAGGTGTCAGGCTGACAGTTCTACATACTGTTCTAGAACAGTTCTCCTGACAGATTCTGACAGAATTTATGAGAGGTTAGAACTGATCTCCACTGTATGTGTGAGGCATAAGTTGGCTGTCACGTCGATTCTTGTATGAGTTGCCCGAGAGACAGTTGCGGAATGTTTTTTCTTTTTTTTGTTTCTTGTAGAATTTTGCAAAATTTTGCAAAAGGGTCTAAGAGAACTGAGAATTGTAATGCAGTAAAATAAATTCTTCACAAAGCACACTATGAATGAAACAAGAGGCTCTGAAGAGCCTGTGTCG